>JAUMHR010000056.1:6489694-6509200 GCA_032361145.1 Enteromius fasciolatus
ATATCACATATGACTGGAACCTTTTTTTTAATGAAAGTGTATATTTTATTTTTTTTATTTTATTTTATATTTTATGTACATTTTAAATATTTTTGTCAAATAATCTAATTTTATTAGGAGTAAAACATAATTAGGGGGAAATGACTGGGTGCACCTTTAAGGGATAGAACACAACTGATATTTTTATCCTTCTCCTCCCATAATTCTCCCTAATCTACTGTACCAGTGAAGACCGAGACCATTATCTCATCGAGGTCAAGGCTGAACCCAAAATACATTCCCAACCATCAGCAGTGCAGTCAGAGCACATTAAACACTAACAAAATTCAGTATGTCTAGTGATTGATGCTTAATCAGGGAAAAGGCTTGAATTAAATCTTGCACATAACAAGGGGAAATAATATCCATCTACCACATTCCTGCAATGTTTTAGAGACTTTTTAAGAGTCTCAAAACAATCGATGGTACAATATCACATGCTTCTGATCTGATGACTAACTGCATATCCATAACAACATGGTAAACAGACTCTAATGGCTGACACACAGCATGGTCGATCTGATCCATATGAAAGCAAGAAACAAACATCAAAATGCTCTCTCATAATGATCCTCAGTGATTTATACAAACACACAGTCTTGCTTTCAACTTGATTTTGAACTACACCACTGCCAGGATTTTCATACAAAATAAAACTGGCCAGTCAGTGTATAAAACTGATGTCCAACAGCCTAAAAAAACATCTTATTATGAAACCAACAATCAATAAACATTATCCCCTAAAGCATATGCTTCTGTAACAACTGGCCAGTGCAGAGTCAAACCACTTCAGTTTAATTACTGTGGGAAAAAAACACAATCATTAAACTGAAAGCTAACTATCCAAACCGGAATCACTAGTAGACATCACTGGCTAAAAGTCATTTGAACCTATACAATTCAAAGACAAAAACAAATTGATTTATTTTTGCCATAATAATGCTATGGTGTAGTCGTGTGTGACTACAATAATACAGATAATAATTTCAGATGGACCATAATATTTACTATGGGATTCCATCACTGTATTATGATAGCACAGCTGCATCACTGATCTACTTACTCTCACAAGGATTTGGAGAAATACAGCTCACCACAGTACTGACTACGCAAACAAATTAACCTTTTAGAAAACCTGCTCCAGAATACATTTGTGAATGTAAATACTGTACACTCACAAAAATAAAGGATCCAACGGTTGTTTTTTGAGGTGATGCCACATTTTTTGGTTCCCCGAAGAACCTTTCAGTGAGCACAACCATTTTGAAGAACGTTTTTGACTATAAAGTACCTTTTTTTCTCCATTTGAAAGGCGCATGGATGTTCTTTATAGAAACATTGACATCAATAAAGAACCTTTATTTTGTTTATAACATGAAAATTCTGCATATATGCTGGAATATTCTCTGGTTTATTAGCTCTAGCTTTTCTTTCCAAGTAGAACTAAAAGCACCTGCTTGCTTGTGTAACTTCTGACCAACCCAAAACCACATTCAACAACACATCCCGAGGTTAATGATGAACCAACGAAGCGCGACATTTCTGACAGTTCACATTTGTACAGTGAACCGATTCTCCGATTCAGTTCACTTCGCATTATAGCGTCCATGTTAAAACGCGCGCAAATAATGTAACATATGTACTCTGTACTACATGGATGTGTATTACATAAGGCAAATTTAAATCTGAAGCATATTTACCAGCCACAGCACTGAGCAGAAGCAATGTGCACAGCCCCAGTGACAGCACTGATGCTCGGTTTAGGATCCGCACTCTCATCCTGATAGTGGTCCTGGTGCTTCTGGATGGGTTTAGCTCCAAAAAAAAAAAAAAAAAAAAAAAAGTTCCAGTAGATATTTTTCCCCCCTCTTCTCTATCGACCGAAGTTCAAACTCATGTGCTCGGAGGGAACAGTCCGAAATTAGACGTGCAGATGAACGTTTGAAGGCAATGCATGATTTTAGACGCCTTTGGGTTAGTGTGTTCTGTGATAAATAGATTACGAACGCATTTTCTCCATGCTGGATTGAGTTTGAGCGATTATACTTCATGCAGTGTATGTGATCCGCTTCCTCGCATGTCTTCAGCCCTTTTAAGAGAGCTCTCAAAACCTGCTGCGATCGCGTCTCGGTTGTTATCGGTGTTTATAAACAAGATTTAGTTTCGATGTATTTGGTTCTGGTCCAGATGCTCGAGCAGTATCTTAATATGGGTCAGGTTTCTTCGTGTCAGTCGTTGTTTAGCTTCGCAAGCTGACGACATGTCCGACATTTCCCGGTTTTATTCCTGCACTGACGCGAAAATAGTGTCTGTGAAATGAAGCAAATCTACGGCAGAAAGCGTCGAGCCCATCGGTCGGTTCAAGCGGCCGAACAGGAGCGACATTGAGTCCGATCCAAAGCGACAGAGGCCTTTGATAAACAGCGCAGCAAGTCTCAGTCGATGATGGTCGGGTAACTGATCTCCGGTCAGGGTCTGCTCGGGTAAATTAGCGCATTTCTCCCGGTGTGGATGATTATCGCCCCGCGGATCGCGTCGAGCTCCTGCGGCCGCTCTCAGTAACTTCAGCTCCGCCTAGAGCAGACAGATGAAGGGCAGCCAGTCCTCCTCCACCCCTCCCCTCTCCTTCTCTCTCTCTCTCTCTGCCAAACCAATTCAATTATAAGTTGTCTCGCTTGCTTTCCCTCCTCTCACCCATACACATTTTTCTTGGTTACAATAGTTTCGGCCAAAACACCTCAATACCTTTGGATTCACACGAACGTTCATATCAGGTGAACAACCAAGGGAATGGTATATTTACCATACATGTATAAATACAATATAATCGTTGTGGTATTTCACTTTGTTAAAAATAAAATGTAAACTGAATTATTATATTTCTTTTTTCCCTTAGTGACACTTTTGTTTTTGTTTTGAAGAAGGATCTCGGGAATACTCCCAAATACTCCCAGTTTCTGTTAACAAAAAAGTTATATCTGTGAAATATCAGAGGAAACGTCTTGAAAACTGCTGTTTTACACTGTTTGAAAGAAATCCCATAATTATCTATGATTATTTTCTTAATTCTCTATATTAAAGAAACTGTTTTTATTAAGTTATGCAATGCAGTTATTACAATATGCAATGATAACAATAGTTAATAGAGTTATGCACGTGTGTAGGAAACAGAAAGACAGGGATTCAGTTATTCTGTTTATATTTGTCTAATATTTAACGTACTAATCTGAAAACCAATTTGAATCAGACATATATAGTATTTTTAATTATTAAATATGACCTAGTCATGTCGTCATCAGCTTCACCCACATAAGCGACAATTACTCCTCTCTTTGTCTGGTATTTTGAAGATTGCGGTTGAAACCGTCAAAGTTGAGCAAGATTAGACTACGACAAGGATGTGGAAGGTTTGTCTGTGGGTGACCCGAAGCCATGCAAATGTTTCCATACAAACAGCGCCCCCTGGTGACTAACACTGTAACAGTTCATATGGGGTAAAGCGACAAGGCCTCACAAGAGCTTGTTAGAGAGCCTTTAAATTACATAATCCTGTCATTACATTCAAGTGCTCTGCGACTGATTTTAAGATGCTGACTTTCAAAAGAAGCCGTCAAGCCATCAAATACTGTAAAAGTACTTATATTCATGCATTTCGCTTTTACTCAAAGCGACTTATTTAATGTATATTAGTTTAAGCATTCCCTGTGAATCATACTCAGTACTCTGGGCTTCCTCGATATCAAACAATGTAATTCTGAATCAAGTTTATTTAAAAAAAAATAAGAAAAAAAAACCCAACACAGATTGCTTATATTGCACACATACTGTAACACTGACAGAATAGCTTTGAAAAGTATTGTAAACACAACTGCAAAGCTTATAGCTGTAAAATTATCTGACAGACATAAACCTGACCTGTGCAATTTAAAATAGTTGCCTTAAGGTGATATTTTGTAGCTTATTGGCATTTCAAGAAGGCATTTTGAAATGCTTTTTTTAAAATGCAAATTAACAGTAAAACAATTTCAGACCCTGAGTATTAAATATATTGTATGCTCAGAATTACTTAATATTAAGTGCAACAATATAGTGTTAAATGAACTATATAATAGTCATTAAAGGGGTGTCTCATATGTTTAGCTTTGGCTGAGAGACAATCGGAGCTCTTCCTCTCTGATGCTCCTGTCCAGTCTCTGTGTCTCTGACTCCAGCACTGAGGGGACGGGCCGCTGGGAGACCGCAGCTAGAGACTCGTTCAGATCCCGTCTTAGTAACATCAGACTTTGGCTGTTCTTCAAAGAATGATCGATGAACTCTGCCCTGTGCTGATGGTCCAGAGCCAGCGTGAGACGGAGATGATGAACCTATAAAATTGGGTTTAAGTTCTGAGGCTATTTTATGTGCCAAAATGCAAATTAACTATTGTGTTAAGTGTTTAGAACTAACCTGTTCTTCCAGCTCATTGGCTCGGACTCTAAGATGCTTAAGCTCTTCCTTTTCAGAACCATCTGACAGAACCTATACAGAACAATATTTAACTATTTTATATTTTTTTAAGTTGCAATTAAGACTTAAAAGACACAACTGATTGCAATATAAAAATGGTATTGCATGTTACTAACAGCATTATTATTATGTTAACTAAAACTATTCAATTGTTTTTGGTAAATAAAATCAAGCTAAAGTAAAAAAATATTAGATAACTTGAATAACAAAAAACTTAAAATGATAAATGTTGCTGAGGGAACTACAACTATTCACATAGAAAACAATAAATAAATAAAATTAAATCACATAAAAATGAAAAAATCCAATGAAAAACTAAAATGAAAGCTGCATGAATGAAATTAAAAGCTAATAAAAATATTAATAAATAATACTAAAACAACACTGGTTGTTAAAGCTAACAAGATTGTATTCTAATAAAAATAATAATATATTCTACTAACAAATACTGGGTACTTCTGTGACAATCCATCACAAGACATCCATCACAAAACAAATGCACTGCAAATGTATTCTCTCCATCATACCAGAACTCCAGCTTCTGTCTGTGACAGCTGACGCCTCAGTTTCCCCCTCTCCAGCTCAACCTGGTGATGGCCAAAAATATACAGTAATCATGCGTATGAATCATTCTGACATCATAATATACAGTCCTTTTGTGAGTCGTGCACATACCTGTGTCAGCGTCTCCCTCAGGTTCTGTCGCTCGGTTCGTAGTCTCTCAATCTTCCTCTCCAGATGACTGTTTTTCTTCTGCAGGAGGTTCTGTTCCACCTCCAGTTGTGCCACGGCAAGCTGCATCGCCGAGAGACGCCCCTGCACTGCTGAGTCTGGCTCCACTTCATTTACGGACTGGGCCTTTGGTTCAATCTCCTTCTCCTATTAATATTCCCAAAAACAATTCATCATAAACTAAATTATTCACCGCATAGTGCGTTTAAAAGTGACATGTCATGAAAAACTAATTGTCCTCATATTTTTTAGCTAAAATGGCTCAAAACAAAGCTCTCTTCTTATACAAAGAAAGCCTAAAACTGTCTTAATTTCAAAATTGCCACACTGCTGATTAGGGATCGGCTGATATGTGTTTTTAGGACCGATGCCAATACCGATTATTGAAGACCAAGTAGACCGTTAACCGATATTTTGAACCGTCCGGTAAAAATAAAAATTAAGAATATAACAAGTGCTCTAACAAAAACTACCTTCCCTGGTGTTGGTTGCACTTTAATCCACTTTATCTACAATAAGGGTATATAAAGAAAGAGTTAAATGTGGGGCCACTGTATGCTTCATGATTAAGCCTATGAATACTGTACTAAAACTTAACAGCTTGGGCAAATGTATTTGGCTTCAATAATTTACATATTAGAAATGTATATTTTATAGCAATTAATTAAATCATAACATTCAAGAGGTGACTATTCAATTCATCTTCTCATGCATGTCAAATTGATGAACTTAAAAAAAAGCACAACATATATAATGTGTAAAAAATTAATTGTCTTAATAGCTCCATTGTAGAAGTTAAGAAGACCACAACTATTTTAATGAAACACTAATAGCCTATTATAGACAGACTTGGTTCAACATCCTATAACGTAATCTTGGCCTATAGTGACAGCAATTTTAGTTTAGTCATATAGATTTCATTTACAGTGTAGTGAAGATGAAGCCATAAAACATTATTTCATTTATCTTTAATCAAACAACTTTTTTTGACAAAGGAATGTACTATTAAAATGAAAACATGAAAGAAATAGCGTATTGTGAGATTCTTATTTTAAACAAAATTTGTATTTGTTGTAGTCGTAGTAGTAGCCCATAGCCTGAGTCGAGACCTACATTTGATTAATTCATCCAAACTTTGACAATTCCTGTGACGTTCTGCGTTATACAGTAAACACGGAAACTATTTTCCATTAACGGTCGACAATATTATGTGTTAAGGGATTAAGATTATGTCTACTTTAAGTTATGTTGACGTGTTTTGTCTCATGGTACTTTTAGTAGGTGTTAATATGTAGGCCATATTAACGATCATTTGAGAGGCAAACATAATATAATTTAATATGCAAATGGTGCTCTGTGGCGAAAAACACCATCCTGAGTGTGAATCTAGAGTCAAAGTAAAACTACATAAACTACATATCAGCCATTCAAATCTCGTTTGTGCATTAATGGTTGTAGTTAAATATGGTTTATCAATTAAAGCAAAGCAATTAGATATCTTTATGTAGAGCTCGTCTACTCTCAGACGCTGTCCTGAAATGGGGGTCCTGTGTGCAATTCTCAAAATGTTTATTGGGGAATCTGAAATTACAAAACTGATAAATATCGGGATAACGATATATCGGTCAATCTCTACTTGTCATGGTTACATTTTATCAACAGCTTATTCAAAATCATTATTTCACATTCAAAAAAAGAGCATTAAATCATGTACATAAAGAAGTCTTAAAGACAACAACAAAAGCACATTTAATTAGGGCAAAATGGGAGTCAAAAATAATAGCAATTAACAAGAATGACTGCTTTTGGTAAATAATACTAAAACAACACTGGCAATTTGTTTTAAGAAGTCTCAAATGCTCACTCAGGTTTTTTTTAATAAAAATTCAAAATATTTTTTATTTTTTTTAGCATTGTTACTCCAGTTTTTAGCGTCACATGATCATTCCTTACTGCTCAAAAAACATTTATTGTCATAATTTGTGTTAAAAACTTTTTTTGTGGAAAACGTGGCACAAAATTTCCATTAAATTTTTTTAGGATCACAATGACTTATCAACTGAGATTTTATTAACCAACTAAACATTACTCACTTCCTCTGTAACCCAGCGTTTCCGGACAGTTTCAGTTACGGAATATACAAATTACGGTTGATTGAAAAGAAGTACATTTTTATGTTCTGTAACTGAAATCTTTAACTTTTGCTGCATCCACACCAGTAGGTGTCTGAATAAAGTACAAGGTCACATCAGCACAAACACACAAATATGTACTTGAACATAAGATCACATTTTGCTATGCTATGTATTTTTATATTTTATGTCTCTGCCTTACTAACCTGTGATGTATCAGCTCCTGTCTGATTTCTCTTATGCTCTTGCAGTTCCAGCCTCTCCTTATAGTAAATCAGCATGGCTTCAGTTTTCTCTAGAGCCGTCCTGACACGATCCCTGTCTTTACTCAGCTCCTCAACTCGCTCTTTCAGAGCATATACTTCAACATCCTTCTCTCTGAGAAGTCTGTCCCTCTCTTTCTTTTCTAAAAGGACAGTGGTCATTTGTTCCTTTAGCCTTCCCCAGTCTTCATTCTCTGGTGGTCCAGTTGTCACGTTCTCATTTCTTATTGTGGAGTGCAGTCTGTCGATCTCAGTCTGCAGACTCTGAACCTTGGTCCTCAACATTTCAATTTCCTGTTCCTTTTTTGTCAAGTCTTTTTTTAGTGTGTCTGTCTCCAACAACTTGTCATGAGATTGAAATTCAGCATTTATTTCTTGCAAATCTGATCGAGTACCATAGCCACTATCCATCTTTATTCCATTATTTTTCTTTTGAGATTCTCTGAGATTCTCTGAGATTTTGGTCTCAAGCTCTTGCTTCTCTTTCTCTAAAGTTTCCATTGTTTCCCTTAATATCTTGGTATTTCTTTTCTCATCTTCAAATAGATCCTGCAACCTATGTTTTGCTGATTGTTCTTTATACACCAATTCTCGAATACTCTCCAGCTCAGTTTCTTTGTCTTTGAGTCTCTCTGACAAGAATTCTAATTGTTTTATATTTTGATCCTCCACTTGCTGAAATTTCTCACTTTTTATTTTCTCATTTTCATATTTCTCTATCATCAATTCCATTTCCTTTTCCTTTTCACTCATTGTTTTTCTCAGGAGCTCCAATCCCTCTAACACACCTTGTTTCTCTTTATTTTCTCGTTTGAGTTCCTCCCAGTCTTGACTCTCTCTTCTTCTATCCTCTCTCAGTCTGTCCACTTCCTGTCTCAGCTCTCTAAATCTCTTGCTCAGTTCCTCTGCTTCTCTGGTCCTTTCTGCTGCCAAAGAGCTGAGTTCAGTCCTCTGATCTTCCAAGATGTCCGTTCTAGCCCTCGCTCTGGTCAGCTCAGCCTCTCTCTGCTCTGCTACGCTCTTCATGGTCGCCAATTCTTCTTCTAACCTCTCCTGTCTTAGCTGCATTTGTTCCTTCTCTCTCAAACCTTCTTCCTTTTTCTTCCTAAGTTGTTCCTCTTGGAGTTGAAGAGTAGTCTTAAGCTCCTGTTTTTGCTTCTCTAACATCTGGACTTTGAGTCGAAGATCTTTGGCTTCAATCTGTGCTGCCCTAACACCTTCCTCTCTGCTTTGCACCAACTCGTCCTTCTTTTGCTGCATCATGGACCGGAGTCTCTCTCCCTCACGATGACTCTCTTCTAGCAGTTCCTTCAGAGTCGCCATCTCCTGAAGGCCCGCAATCAGGCCCTCTCGCATCATCTGATTCTGCTCTTCGCGTTCCTGGATTTTTGACCTGGTTTCTTCTTTGGTTCTTGAAAGATTAACCAACTTTTCTTGCAAAGTATCCACCTGGGCAGCAAGAGCTTCTTTCCTTTCTTTTGCATCATTCAGCAAAGAGCTTATCCTGTCCTTGTCTCGTCTCTCTCGAAGCGTTTCATCTCTCAGAGCCTCAATCTCTCTGTCTTTTCTTCTAAGCTCTGCTGAGAGATGGTCTCTCTCCTCCTCTAGCTCTCGTACTCGAGCCCCAAGCTTCTCCATGCGTCCCGTCTTCTCCTCCATCAGGATATACTGACCTTTCTGCAGATCCTCAAGCCTGGCTCTCAGCCTTTCCCCTCCGGCCTTTTCATCTCTCAGTTGAGTCTCCAGTCGCCTCCTCTCATCTTCAGTCAGACTCAAAGACCTCTTCAATCTTTGTTTCTCCTCTTCACTGTCCTCTACCCTGGATTCAAGCACTTGAGCTTCCCCTCGGCTCTCCTGCAGTAGTTGAGACAACTTTCCCAACTCTCCTAACCGTTCATCCAGTTTTCCCTTCAGCGCCTTTACCTCTTTGCCCTGTTCGTCGATAAGTTTCTTCAGATCTTTAACAGCCTCCCTCTCTTGATCTCGCTCGCGCCTGACTAATACAATCTCTCGATTACAGTCTGTAAGTCTTTCCTCTTTCTCTCGATGTTGATGCTTTTCTTTCTCTAGTGCCATTTCAGTCTCTAGTAAGCTGCTTGAAACTTCAAAAATCCTCTGTTCGGCTTCATGCAGCTTTTCTTTAAGCTTTTTCGTTGCTTCTTCCTCACGGTGGACTCTGTCTCTTTCCTCTTTTTCTTTTTGTTGTAAACTCTTTTTCAGTGCCTGTGCCTCCTCCTCAGTGTCTTGTAGGAGGCCAGTTTGGCGTTCAAGGTCTTCTTGTTGCTCCAATCTTATCTTCCTGCCCTCCTCGTTCTCCTGGTTCAGTTCATCGATCTTCAGTCTCAACTGCCTCAACTCTGTCTCCTTCTGAAGGAGCTCTCGTCTCAGTATCTGCTCTCTATCTCTTTCCTCAATCTCCTGTCTTTTCCTTCTCTCTTCTTCCCTTTCTTCTGAGTTCATCCGATCTCGTTCCATCTCAGTTAACTTGGCTTTGCACCTGTTCACCTCTTCTTGTTCTGCTTTGAGCTTCTGTTCGAACATCTTCTGTTCTTGTTTAAGTGTTGCTTGTAATTCTCTTATCTCCCCATCTTTCTCATCTGTGCTTTCTAGGATCTCCGCTTTTTCTTGAATAACTGCCTCCATTTTGATATTGAGATCTTCTAATTCTCTCTTCAGTTGTTTCTCCTGTTCCTTACGCTCCAGATGATCCCTGTCCGCCTCTTTTTGTTTCTCCACCTCATTCTCTTTCATAATTGAGTTTTGCTCCTTTAGAAGTTTAAGTTGTTCTTCCTTCTGCTCAACATCAGCTTCTAGTTTCTCTATGATTACCTCTAATGACTGAATCCTACCTTTGAGATCACCAATGTCCTCATCTCTCTTTTGTACCTCCTCCTCTCGTTCTCTAAGAAGCTCTCTTAGTTCTGTCCTCTCTCTGTCAGCAACACGGTTTACGCTTTCCTTCACTTTTTCTATGTTGTCAGCTCGTCTCTTCCACCACTCCACATTGTCTTTCACCTCTTTTAGTCGCAATTCAAGAGTTCTCTTTTCTGTGGACAACATACTTTGTAATTGTTCAACATCTTTATCTCTTTCTTCCACGAGTAATGCGATATGTTCTTTCTCACTCATCAGTTCATCAATTCTGCTTTTGAGCTCTATCAAGTCTCCGTCTTTCTGTTCTAACTGTCTTCTCCACCGCACATCTTTCTCCCTCTCTTGCTCATCTCTTTTCTTTTGTTTGGTTTCATGTTCTCTTATTTTCTCAATTTCTCTCTCTTTCAGTTGAGTATTGTGTTTCTCAAGGGCTTCTAATCTACTCTCCAAGGTCTCCTTCTCTTGTAACTCTATTTCAAGACTCTCAATTGTTCTCTCATGTGATTTGACTTTCGATTTTAACTCTTCAGTTTCCTCTCCTCTCTTTCGTATTTCATCCTCCTTCTTTTTCAGCAGATCAGACATTTTTGCCTTTTCCCTCTCTGTGGTCTTGAGGTTCTGACTTTCTCTTTCCACACTTTCTATAAACTTCAGATTTAACTCTTCTTTCACTCTTTGAACCTCATTTTCTCTCTCCTTCCATCTCTCAATCTCATCACATGCTTCTCTCAGTCTCAGTTCGGCTGTTTTTTGCTCAGCTGCTGATTTCGTTTGTAGTTTCTCAAGTTCTGCGTTTATTTTATCCAAGATGTCTGAAAGCTCTTCTTTTTCTTTTAACAAACTATCAATCTTGTTCCTCAGTATCTCCACTTCTCCATCCTTCTGGCCAAGTTCTGCATTTAAAGCTTCTCTTTCTTTTTGCCATCTTTCTCTCTCTATTTTGCTCTCTTCTGCTTGTACTTTGTTTTTCTGTGATTTCTGTTCAACATCCCTCTGAATCCTGTTGTATTCTGACTGCCAGTTTTCTATCTCTCTTTCACTCTTCCGTTTTTCCTCCGTGGATTCTTTTCTTTCCCGTTCTCTTTGTGCTGTCTCTCTCTCCAAGTCTGTCTGTAAACACTGAATCTCTCCTACACAATTTAGAAAGAAAAATGTTACCATTTCATTACACACACAAATACATCAACAAATTAAACCAGTAAAGTTTTTTTATAATAAAATAGTCCGACCTTGTAAAACATCTTTGGTCTGTGTGAGTGTTTCCACCTGTGTTTGCAGCTGACTGCACTGCATCTCCAAACCTGAGGCCTGTTGCTGAACCTGAGCAATCTGCTTTTGGAGGCATGCCACCACATCTCTGAAGATAGAGAGCAGCAGGTTAGAAACTGATAGGGAATTGGCACAAAAATAATTCAGACAATCGATTCTGATCTAGTTATACTGGTTAAACAAAAATAGTTGATGTTGGTTTTAAAGGTAACAACCTAGTAACTTGACAAAATAGATGACACTTTGATGACACAGTTGATTAGTATGTTTACAAAAAACGTCCTGAAAAGACTTGTTCAAATATACCCGAGTTCCTCTTTGACCTGTGTGAGTTCCTCCTTCTCTCTCCCCAGTGAGCATATTGTGTCCTCTAGTCTCTGGCTCTCTCTAATTAGGTCGTCTCTCTCTCGTTCAGCTCTTCTCTGCTGCTCTGCTGCTTTGAGCAGTTCTGCCTGGACACTCTGCAACTCCTTCATCATCGTGCTGCACTGCTCAGTTAACTGAAATACAAACACATCACTGTCCATGAGTACACCCAATACACAAGAAGCATTCGAAAACAGGAGAACTGTGTGTATGGAATAATATACACTAAATCTCATCATTATCAAGGACTCAATCAAAAGTCTTGTTTATGTTTACTAATGTTTACATCTGTTTGTGTGGGTAGGTCTGTTTTGTTTTACAGATCCTACTGGACGAACGGCTTGTCATTCTTCATCATGGAAAATAACACTCTGGTGAAAGCTGCGAATCACATTTTAACAGCATCTGTTCAAATACCTATATTTTCTCCTTACCGTCAGCTTTTTGGTCATTTTATTGCTTAAATGTTTCTGTGTTGTACACTCCTTGTTATTGCAAATCAGTGTTTTTGTAATTACAAGCTGTTACAAGACTTTACTATATTTGTGTACTACAGTTGACCAATACATTCTGATATTACTGTGGATGTCAGTGTACAGTTGTTTTGTCCGGTCTTCTCAAGTCTTTATATTGTGAGCTTTTTCTACCTTTTCCTTAGCATGGCACAGCTAGCTAACTATTTTGCATTTCACAACAAATGACATATTTAATTATTTGTATTCTACGTAAAAATTAATTATTTTGTTGTTACATTATTGCACATTTTTTATGAATATTTAGTAAATATTAAGATTACTTTTTTTTTTTTTTTAATGCACACACATACATATCCAAAGAGGAAATTACTTGTTAACTTGCACCTAGTTAGAACACAATGTAAACTTTTCAAAAATGTACTCTTTTGTGTGCTGAATCCAGTTTGCAAGCAGTCAGTATTGTCTGAGTTTCTCACCTCTGCAATCCTTTGCTCATTATTCTTTTTCTCTTCTGTGAGAGCAGTCACCTCCCTCTCTCTGTCTTCTCTCTCAGTCTCCAGCTCATTCTCCAGCTCTCTCTCTCTGTCTCGGAGCTGCTGCAGTGCTTTCAGATCCGTCTCTCTTCGTTCCCTGGAACGCAGTGGGATCATCAACAGTAAAGAATCACTGGCTGGGAAAACACAGGGCCAACACACTACAGCCAAATATAACAGCTGCTGAGATAAACTCAGACATTTATAGTGTCATCTAAAGCCCCATGTATTCATTAGTATTCCTACAAAACTCATACCAGCTCATTAGGGACCTGATTAGCTGCCATTTAGAGTCAGACACACTTCATCTACAGATTTTAAACTGCCTATTACGCAAACATATTTTACTCTGCCTTGCACAGAGCAAGGAGGCAAAGGAAGAGGAAGGCAATATAAACAATAGTTGTATCAGGATATTCTTGGTTTAGCAGTGTTATAATACATGAAATACATTCTTTTTTATTTGCATTTCCATTATTATTATAAAGAAGCTTCCATGCTAACATACTAACATCTACAGCCTTTTCTTCATCTGATTTTTAAATATGTCTCTCTGTTTCACCTCAATTCGTTGGCCTCTAAGGACGTGTTATTCACTTCCCTGCGCAGGCCTGCCATCTCTGCACCACATGCCTGGATCTGGGTCTGGGCTTCTGCCACCTCCGTCTCCAGCTAAGGGGTCAGGAAAACAAAAATCACACCTCTCATCCCTCCATCTCAAACCTGGCCCTACCAGCAACTCAATCTGGCGCTGGATCAAGTAATTAAAGGCAAGAGGCCTGTGACAGCTTGCAGGGATTTGGTCATGTCCCTAGGCAGTGTAAGTGATCTATGCTAAAGATGGGCTAAACCTCCGTGCCAGACCTGCAGAGCATGAACACCGAGTTCTCTCTTGTCCTTGGCCAGAGCTTCATTTAAAGTAGCCATTTTCTCCAGTGCATCTTGACCTTCTGCCAGCTCCCTTTTGAGCTGGTTTTGACTGGAGGACAGGGCCAATAATGATTCCCGTGCCTGGAAGGAGAGAGGGAAAAATGGAGGACAACATAAAGGAATGATTGAGAGGTTTGGACGGCTAAAAAAAGAAATCTCAAATTGGCCTTTTGAACATGACAACGAGTTCATTAGGTTCAACAAGTCTCAAAAGTCACCAGATCTCAATCAAAAGAGCACCATTGGGATGTGGTGGAATGGGAGATTCACACCATTCATGTGTAACTGATGTGTCGTGTATGATGATATCACATCAGTATGGTGCAAAATCTCTGAGGAATGCTTTCAGCACCTCACCTTGTTGAATCCTACTAGCAAGGTGTATTTAGCAAAGTGACCAGTGACTGTATGTCATCAATGGTACGCTACCATTCAAAAATTTGGGAATTTTTAGAAATTATTACTTTTATTCAATAATGACACATTGACTACTAAAATATTAAACTGTTTTCAGCATTGATAATACGACATTTGCAAACAAACAAGTATGAAATATTGTAGTGATAATTCCCAATATGACTTGATTCCATACCAAGCCCAAACGTTTGAACAGTAGTGTATATAATTGCTGAAACTGTGAGAATGATTTGTGGCAGTCATGCCTCTCTCCACTCCATCAGTTTACCTTGAGTAAGGAATCTTTAGTGTCGGCGGCCTCTTGCTCGGCTCGTGTTCTGTCCAGCTTTTCTCTCTCTAGCGCCCCCTGCAGGCTGTGCATCTCCAGACGGGTACGAGTCTCTCTCTCGCACAGCTGAGCGGTCTCTAGCATCTCTGCCTCCATGCTGATTTACAAAGAAACTTCATCAGAGATATTTACCAGCAGAATTTAACATGATGAGCATGACTGAACAGGGCTCTAATGACACGCACATCCTAAATGAATTCTGCATAGCATAATGTGAAGCGGTGATTGATGGACAAGCATACCGTTTCTGTCTTTCTCTCTCCAGCTGGATTATCTCCTCCTCCTCCTTCTCTCGCTGTCGTCTTAAGTGTTCATTCTCCTGTCTCAGCTCCTCGGCGAGTCTCTCAGCCCCTTCTATCTGACTGCGCAAACTAGTCACCATCTCCCTCTCACTGTCACAAATACACAATATCAATTTTACAATTATGTCCAATAGCAATTAGCCAAAAATCATTTGTAATGGCTGCTAACAAAATTCTACACTTGTCAAAACAAGTCTTGTTAAAAAAATACAATAACGTTTAAAAGTCTGGGGGCAAGTATAATTTCCCTAAATTATTTATTTATATTTTATCATAATATAAATATATATTTCAGAATAAATTGTATATATTTATTTGTGTAGTTTTTCTATTATTTCTTAAAATAATTTATTACCTTGATGGCAAAGCTGAATTTCCAGCATCATTATCAATAATCACACATGCATTAACTAATGCATCAATTAATCACTTTTGATCAATTTCACTCATTTTAGTTTGAATAATGGTAAATAATTTTAGGTAAATAATATAACATACAATATGAAAAAAAACAATTTTTTTAATATTATATTCAACAGTGTTATTACAATTTAAGATTGTCTTTAAGAGTTAGATTGTAACAATGATTGTTACAATGTAAATGTAAAAATAAGGTAAGGAGATTAAATATACAATAGTTGTTATGTTGCAGGCTCCTGGGTCGCCTCCTCCGCACCACCAGAGGGAGCCCTCGCTGGAGTTCTAACTAGTTTTCCCCCCGCCTCGTACCTGGGCCCAAACCCATGCTTTGTCGTTGACCTGGCCCCCCTGCCCAGATTAAATCTAGATTAAAGACGCATCTCTTTACTCTGGCTTACACTTAACACACTAATACACATCTATTAATCAAATCTTTTTAAAGGATTGTTATGCTGCATTGATTAGATCAGCCGGGAACAATCCCCTTAACACACAATGTACTCGTTACATCATAAAAACAATGGCATCTAAACTAATATTAGTCTCTCTCTCTTATTCTGTTCCTCAGTCTGTATCCAGATCAGATAGTGTATCAGCACAAAGAGATGATCTTCAACGAAAACCAAAACACCTAGATGAACCCTGTGGACAGGTCACCGGAACCAAATGCACTCAAACACACACACCATCCCACAGTTTCACAGACAAGGCTTAAGCTAGTCCCAGACTAAACTGCATGTTTGAGCTGTCTCAGATGAAAATATCTTGCTCTGACATATCTTATAACATTTCAGTGTCATTGTTCTGTGTTAAGACGCACACCTGTAATATTTTCTTATAAAGCTTTTTTGTAAACGTTAATGCCTAGTCCTGGCTTAAGCTAAACTCCGTTTGTGAAACCGGGCCTATAAGTCCTTCACATAATCTGACATGTGCTTAAAATTGAACTGGAAATTAGGTGCTGGGCGAGGAGAACTTGACCCAACTAAACCTGGTTCCTCCCAAGGTTTTTTTTCTCCATTCTCTCATGGATGGGGTTTTGGTTCCTTGCCGCTGTCACCTCTGGCTTGATTAGTTGGGGACACCTGATTTCCAGTGATTATCGTCATTTTGATTACAGAGACCGTCACACCCAGATTAACTGCTAAAGGCAGCCTTCAGAAATATTGAGAGATAAAGTGTATTTGAATGAATTTGTATAATGAGATAATCAAGCATTCTTCACCTGTTCAGTAGATCTTGTGTGTGTTTGGTTTGCAGTGCTCCCTGATTCGTCTGTTCCTGAAACTCTTCTCTCTCACTATCCAACTGCATGATTCTCTGCTTCAGTGATTCTTTCTCTGTTCCAAGTCTACGCAGGATCATCTGAGCATCCTGACAAAAACATTTGGCTTACTAAGACGTTACATCAGCAAAAAGGAAAGTCATTTAAAAAACAAGTTACTTAGATAAAAGATGATTCTGTTGGAAATGCACTGATGAATTGCTCACAATAAGACTAGGAAAACGCATAAAGAAAGCAAACAGGGTCTGTTCTGTTTTCACACTGACCAACCTGTACTTCCTGCTGTCTCAACTGCAGGGCAGTCTCAGCTTGAGCGATGACAGAGAGGACAGAGGACAGTCCTTCACTGGACACATCATCTGAAGACAAAGAGCTTGACTGTCCACTCATCTGCTGAGAGTTGAGAACCCTTGACTGGACAAAAAGACAGAGAATATGATGATTCATGCACGTTTAACAAAAACAAGGCCAATTTATTTCCTGTTCTCAATCGGACTCACCAGTGTCGTGACAGCATGTCTGACAGACTCAAAGTTTCTCTCCATTTCTATCTGTCTCTCCCACTTCCTTTCTTGATCTTTTTCTCTCTCCATCTCCTGCCTGTGTCTCCTCTCCATCTCTGTGTCTTGCTTCTCCCTTTCAGATTCAAGGGCTTGTATCGTCATATTCAGCTCTGTGATTCTAAAAAATCAAATCATTACATTAATAATTTGAAACACTGTATTTAACACAAAACAATGTGTAAAAGTCTTTTGAATGATGTCTAAATGTGTAAACAAAACAATGGATCAGAATTCTGAATCGATGCATCACCAACAAAATCAATACTTTAAATAATGCAGTATAATTAATGTTGCATGAATCCTGTAATGACCTGTTCTTGAGTTCCAGGGTCTCTGACTCAATGTCAGCTTCTAATTCAGTGGTCTTCCTCTTGCCAATAAGTTCATGACTGAGATCATCAAGAGACAGCGGCCCCTGGGAGGAGGAGAGCGGCTGTGCTGTAGTGGAGTGACCTACAGAGGGAGCTGATAGAGGAGAAGCCCATACAGAGAGGAGAGATGAGGAGAGACGAGAGAACTCAGCCCTCAGCTCCCATAGGTCTCTGCGGCACAAAAACACAACACATGCACACTTACCAGAAGGTATAGAATACATACACTACTGTTGGGGTCAGTTTTTTTTCTGCAAAAAAGTAACACTTTAGTGTAAGGACCAATTTTCACTATTACCTATTTGTTTTTATCATGTCTATTATTAACATATTGTCTGTTTATTAGTTCATATTCTACATTAATAATCCTACAAAATACCTATAGTTAACAACTACTTTACTAACATTAAATTTATTGAGGCAATTTGTTAAAATAATAATATTAATATTAATAATATTGATCAAGCGTGACCGTAAAGACATTAATCAGTTCATATTAAGCATTAAACATAGAAAATATAAAGTTTGTTTTTAAACAATAAGAAATGTTTCTTTAGTGTCAAGCCATCATATTAGAATGATTCATTAATCGTGTGACTCAAAATTCCACTCTGCCATCACAGGAATAAAACGCATTAAAAATTAATTTGAATAGAAAATAGTTATTTTAAATGACAATATTATTACAATATTACTGCTTTCAATATTTTTTCAATTTTCTTTCAAAAACATTAATCAAACTGACCCCAATCCATTGATCAGTAGAGTATTTCAACAAGCTTGATGCTAAGATATTCTAAGATCCATATTTTTGCTTTTGAAAGCATAAATAAGTTTTTTTTCATTGTGTCCTCACTTGTCAGTAGCCGTCTTCAGAGAGTGACACTGGCGTTTGAGAGTGACTACACGTCCCCACAGAGTCATCAACCTGGTCTGCTCCTTCCCTATGTGGCCTGTTAAAGCCTGTATTCACAATAAAGACACAATAAATTTAATTAAACTGAATGAAAAAATAACTAGTTTAATAAATGAAATATTGCTTATATTGCATTAATGAAACCAGTGCAGCAACATTTCCTGCTACATCTGCAGGGCCTTTTTCCTGTAAATTCGGTCTGAGCAAGAGAAATCATTGTGCCAATGATAATATTTACAACCGCAGAATTGTGAGAAAATGCTGAATGTGGATATCACAGACGTCTGAATGATGCCATGATGCATGATAACTCCATTGCATGTGCAATAAAATGCATTTTAAAACATCTGTGCCGCAATCTATTTTGCCTTATTTTAAAAGAGCTAACAAGAATTTCTTTTTAAAAAGTATTGAATAAAACTCCAGCTACATCTCCATCTCTTAAAGGGGTCATCCGGTGCCACATGCACTTTTACAAGCTGTTTGGACTGAAATGTGTGTTGGGGGTGTGTGTACACAACCATTCTACAATGATAAAGATTCACCAGTAGTTTTCTTTTAATTTAATAAAAATAAGTTGCCCCTTGTGAAATAAGATACAGAGGCCACTCCCACGATAGATGATTGACAGCAGCGTGTCACACAGACTGAACTGGTGTCTTAAGCCTCGTTCACACTAGCAGCGACAAAGCGACGCGATCCCATTTATTTCAATGGAGAGCTGGCGATATCCGGCGACAAGAGCGACAGCGACCGTTGGCGACCGGATGTGGGCGTGTCCAGC
>JAUMHR010000056.1:6509300-6534428 GCA_032361145.1 Enteromius fasciolatus
GCCGGAGGTGGTACGAAAAAAAGTACCTGGAAGCCGGTACAGGTACAACTTTTACACAGTGGAAAACCAAACAGAGCTGAGTCGAGCTGGTACTGTGTAGTGGAAAAGCACCATAAGTAATTAAAAAAAAACAACAAAAAAAAAACAATTATTTTAATTTATCTAAATTTTAAACTGTTAATATATTATGTTTATCATTTAATTGCTCTATATCATTAATACAAATAATTTTAGTATTTTTTTAATCAAATATTTTCAATAATTCTGTGCACTTAACACATAGAAGACTGGCAGCCACCAATTAAACACTAGTAACCACCTATTGACTACAAAACACCCAAGCAAACACATAGGGAATTTACATTTTAATTAAACTCCATTAAATGACTATAAATCTGTTGTGAATGAGCAAACGCTGACCACCTACATGTTGTTATGAACACAGGCCATATGTTCGCAACAAGGTTGTCGGTTAGACATATTCAACTGAAGACTGACGCTCGTGAGTCATTTATTGTGTCCATATACAAACCTAATAAAACAAACGCATCCATCTGTTTTGGCCGAGAAACAAATGGCAGTAGATACAAACAAAGCTTGAGCAGCAAATCTCTTCGAGGTGCTATAAACACATTCATCCTAATTAAAACTTCATCTCAGTATTTCTTCCATCAAAATCACGTAGCCTAGAGTCAGTCTGGATCTGCACAAATGGCCGTGTTCTTCCACAATCGAAAAACGCAGCTATTATGGCAAAGATGGGGGTTTTACTGAAAAATTACAGCTGAAATAATAAGAGCCCGAAGTAGTGCTGTCCAAACTCCAGACTAGTGCTTGAGAAGACACAACGACGATCTCATCTACACAAACCCTCGGTGAAGAGAGCACTATCTCCATGCCATCATAGGTCACTTCAATTACCGTCAGCGGGGACGAGAAGCTGAACGAGTCGTGATTGTGTTTCTTGAAGACCCTCTGTGATGCCATCATCGTCCCGCTTTCTCATTTTAATGAGTCTCGGTGCTCAGATGGTAATGACCAATCTTTTTCAGGGCCATTATGAAGATAATATCGCTGCTAATATCTGAGCACTGAAAGTATTGGACAATAAACATAAAAATCACTTTCTCTACGGTACCGTTTAAATGAAATACACCTTTGTTTGCTGTACCCGACTTCAGTTATGAATTTTATCGTCTCTAAGCAAGCATTAAAGAATAGCAGCGTGCTAAAAACACCTTAGCAACCTCATATAGCAGCCTGGCAACCACTTGGTTTTTAAGAACCAGAAAACCACCCAGAAGACCCCAGCAACGCTATAAAACCCTTATCAACCTTGTACCACACTGGCTAACTTCTAAAAACCACTCAAAACACTGTAGCAACCAATTAGGAGCCTGGCAACCACTTAGAAGAAGATCACACTGCGTAGCAACATGCAATTACTAAGTAACCCCTCAGAAGCCAAGAATACCCTAGCAACCAAATAGCAAAGTGTTAAAGTTACCTTAACAACTACCTTACAGCTTGGTTACAACCCGGAACACCTTAGCAACAACATAGGTGTTCTGAATATGTCTTGGTAATGATCTGGAAACGACATAACGGTAAACCAAATAATGCAGAAGACGCCATGATTTTCAAATTCAGCCTAGTAACACTCAAGTACTGTAAATCACCTGGCAAAGTGCTAAAACCCTAGCAACACCCTATATCAGCCATGTAATGGCTGGGTATATCTCCCAGACCACACAGGAATGTGCTATAAATTATTCTGAAGACCATTGCAACCTGGAAACCGCTCAAAACATCATAGCTACGTGCTAAACACAAAAAAAATGAAACATTTCAAAACACTCTAGCAACAGGGTTTCAACCACTTTAACACCAAACCCAAAACAGCATGGCAACAACTCAAAATACCCTAGCAACCACATAGAAACTTGAATATCACTGCAATTGCATAAATGATCCCAGATTCAGAAACATGGTTAAAACACAGGTAAACAGTCCATGTGACATCAGTTGATCAACATTTGCGACGCTACGAAAATACTTTTTTTGCGCAAAGAAAACCAAAATAACATCATATACTCAACCATTCTTAAGCCCCGTTCACACTAGCAGCGACAAAGCGACGCGATCCCATTCATTTCAATGAAGAGCTGGCGATATCCGGCGACAAGAGCGACAGCGGCCGTCAGCGACCGGATGTGGGCGTGTCCAGCGACTCGACAAAGTTCAGAATCTCTCAACTTTATGCAAATGAAGAGCGACTTTCGGGAGCGACAGCCAATAGGAAAGAAGACGATAGTGCTCATGTGATCATACTCCATTTTTTCAGCTCCAGCAGTGATGGAGGAGAAATTAATCCTAACTGTTAGCAATTTTCCTGTTTTATACGATATGTCCCTGCCCACATACAGGGACATAAATGTGAAAAATGAAGCATGGAAAGGGGTGGCCTGATTCGCTGTCAACAATGACATAACTAAGTGACCAGAATGAGAACGCTCACTAGTGACCTCGTTGCCAGCCTCTCTGGCCTCAAACCCGCCCTGAGTGAGCCGTCATCAGACCGAGACGCAGAGACAAGCAAGACACCTAAGATATTGAGGTGTTTTGTTGTTGAATGTATTAATAAACATAGCAGTAGTCATTTACCCCGACATCTGAGTGACTGAAGACGCAGAGGAGTAACGTTACGTTTGGTTCTGAAGGGAAACGTGCCCTTGATCAACTGAAATGCATTTATGTTCGCGAGAATCATTCATGATTCAGCCTCACCTACAGAAGCAGTGAGTTTAATGTCTTTTAATGAATCTTTGCAAATCGTCTTTCCTAATAATGTGCTAATTAGCAAGTTTCACTATGAAAACGGCTAAAAAAAGATCCTCCGAGAGCGCCTCGGAAAAGAGGGGCGGGGTCAGCGGAGCTCGTGAAGATTTAAAGGGGAAGTACACAGAGTGATTAAGAGTGACCCTAAAGAATCATATTAGCTTGTGGAAAATTTACTTTGTATGACTCCTTAAAGAAAACAAGCACCAATTATATATTTTTACTACGTGAAACACTTGTAATGTCTTTTTGCTCACATCCACTAAAAGAAGACACACACACTCAACTTTGTGTGCTCAACCACTGCGCAGTTGCTTGGTGACAATATATTATAGCATGTTCCTTAACGCACTGATTGCTAAGCAACTACCAAAAGCTCAAGAACCTGTTGTAAGGTCATGCACACACAGCATATTTCAGGACCGGTGACTGCATTTAAAGCTGCACACTGAAATTACTGTAATGGCAACAGAGACATTTTGCAGCATTTACATCTTCAGGAATTATGTGTTTCTATGGCAAAACTTGCCAGTAATGGATTTAGCTGTGGCGACATAAAACCTCTTTTTAATATATGATGTCCCAAAAGTCAAGTGGGTGAAGACGGAGCTTCCATATAAATGAGTTTCTATTATTGTCCCTACTTAAAAGGAGCAACTAAAAGAGAATTAAAGATTCTCCAAAACAAAGTGTGTCCGGTACATACAATTTTTGGTAATAAACATCTAGACCTTTTAGTCTTTTTAAATCTAAAATAGGCCAGGCATATATTTATTCCTCACTTCTTTCTCTTTTTGCCAATCGATTTCCTTCTGCACCACCTCCTCCACCGCTTTGGACCAATCGCCTGTTAGCTTTCGTAGTTCATCCCGCAGGGCTTCATTAGCGTCTGTTGACTGGCTGAGCTGACTCCGCAGAAGAGTGCTGACCTCAGAGAGCCCTAAACATCTGCTTTGGTGAACAAACACAACTCAGTCGCAGGAATTCAAGCTCTGAAGACATAACAGTCATTATTTACACTGCTCCTGCACCTCTGTTGTTCCTCCTCCAGCCTGATGAGGGTGCTCTCCAGTGTGTCACTGCGTTCGTCCCGCAGCATCCTCTGTGAAATGCGCAGCGTTAATGTGGCGCTCACAGAGCTCCAGGAAAACACAACGGGACTGTTGCTCGTCTCACCTCTCTGATCCTCAGCTCTCGCTCCTCACTGATCGCATGCTGCTCCAGAGTCTGACAGCGAGCCCTGTACTCCAACACCTGACACGCATGAGCACATACCAGTGAGAGACTGTCTGCGTGAACTGAAATATGATTAGTCCTCTTAAAAGGCTAGGTTAATGGGGCACTTACATACACAGTGTTTTTATTGCTGACTGATTGTAGAAGCTGTTCTAGATGCCCTAACAACCCACCGTAAAAAATGTACAATGTTTGACAAATGTATCTATTTTCTTGATGTTAAACAACATAAGAAAAGTGTTGTACAGCAATGCATGATATCATGAACAAAAAAGACAAGCGAGGCATTGGTGGGCATCTTATAGAGCAGCACTTTCATACTAATGAATTTCCAAGATTTTTCAATAACCCTTTTTTTTTTTTACTTGATAAATCCTACATGGACCTTCTCCTTCACTATTATAGAGTTATATGAGGTATTATTAAAGCTGTGATGAAGTTGCTGTGAGTTCAGACCTTGTTCTGAAGTTTATGAATGAGCAGAGCCTGTCTGGCTTCTCTCTCCCTGCCTTCTTTGAGCTTCCTCCGCCATTCTCGCTGCTCATCGTCCAGATGCACTGATAATGACAGAGAAGGGTCCAGCGTCTGAGACAGCTAAACAGCATGGGTACAAACAGACAGACAGATCATAAGTTTGCAGTATGTTCACTCTGTTATTGATGGACCAGACATGTCACTGTCTCCTCCTCACCCTGTCAGTCAAAGCTTGAGCTCGAGACTCAAGCTCATCCCTCTTGGCTCTGCTCTCTGCCAGCTCATCCTGCAGACGTGATAGCTCCGCCCTCAGCTCCGCCCGTTCCTCCTGCCAGCCAATCAACAGTTCTGACTCCATAGCCAGCCATCAGCTGTGAAAAATAAAAACATTTATTTAGATGAAATGATTAACAATCACACTACTACACTAAATAAACATTGCACTGTAGGATCAGACCGACCATTAGAGGATAGATTATATGTTTTTTTTATAATTCATAGTCACAATTTTTTGATAAGAGGTTAAAAAGACAAGTGTTTTCTGTATTTATAATGACTTCCACTGATAAATCACTTATAATAAGATCAGGAATATATTTTTAAAAAGTAAACATGGTACATTTTCATTTCATGAGTGAAAAATTTAAAGAAGTAAAGCTAAATGATAGAAACTCGAATATCCACTATGAAGATTACAGATAACCTGTATCTCTTTCCAGCATTAAATGACAGATATTGCAGACTAAGATGACTAGTTATGGGTCTAATGTTACTCTACTGACTGTATGATGTACAATTACATGATTAATCGCACTGGCAGCTTCGAGAACCTAAGGCTTTAGTTCTTTCATTCACGTGTAATCTTAAAAGTATGTAAGTACTTTAATGACTGATTCAGATTTCAGCAACACGTTTATATAACATATATGTAACGTAGAGTTCTTAATCACTGTGTAGCAAAGAGCTTTATTTGCTTTATTAAGCCTCCGTTAAAGCGCAAATGCAAAGTAGTAGCTTACTTTTAAAAACACGGATTAACAGTTATTGATTGTGTCCATTCTCGTGCTGCGGTCTTTTAAAAACACGCAAAACCTCGGATATCTGTGTTTTCGATGTTGTTTTCTGTCTTCCTGCAGCATCCGGATTTGAAACCGTTAAAGTCGAGTGTTTTGAGTGAGCAGTCCGCGTGCGTCGGTGCGCGTGCTGTGAACAGCGCCACCACGTGACGCGGAGACACGCCTTCCGTTCACCGTCTGTTTACTGCTGTATGCTGCACATATGGCGTAAAACTATTATTCTAAAAATCATCTAATCGAGGTTCTTCAGATTTGCTAATTGGACAACCAGTAGCTAAAAGATCTGCTATTAAACAACAGGTCTGGTTTTTGATATGGATGACGATTATACTGAAGATTATTCAATAACTATACAGAAACCTAGTTCTACACATTTTTTTAGTCCATCATGTCTGTTGTTTGTTGAATGAACAGTGTAGTATAGTACTGAATCATAATATGAGGTGTGTGTAATGACACTGGTTAGAACAATCTAATCTAGTGTAAGCTGATTAGCACACAGACTTGAATTAGAGTTGCAACACATTTCGAGCTGTCACTTGAATTTTATTCTTGTCTGTACAGGAGTATTTTAAAGTTGTTTGAAAACAGAAAAATTGACACTCCTCTGAAGACAGTAGATTTTAAAATCATATCAATGTGATATTCTGTCAACTACAGTACATTTCTGATGCTATCTCCTCTGACTGAGTGGTTTCTTTTTCTTTTTTTTGTATGACATGTTGATTCTCTGGTCCTGTTATCTTTTCCTCACATATCTGTCTCTCTACCTCTCCTTCAACTTCTTGCTTAGTTTACTCACCCTGGACAGGGAAAAGCAAAAGGTGACAGCAAGAATTCGCAGAAAGAGACGGCGAAGGGGAATGTCAAGGCTGTGCAGTAGGATGGGTTTCCAAAGCAAGACTGCACATTAGACTGGATGGATCTAGTATGAATATCACCTGACCACTGGCCTAAAGGTAGTTACAGATGCGTGCTTGCACTTATGACATGCTTTAAATTCTGTATCCATAAATAACACACAACTGTGACTTGAGACAAAAGCATGACTTGTTTGTAAGTTAGTTTTGTTTTTATCAAGTTTAACATATAATTAGAATAACAAAAGCATGACACTCATTTTGAATTGATCTATTAATTTATTCGAAAATAAAAATGCAATTCATACATGCAATTCATACATGCAATACTTTTTTTATGCTGAACAGGTTTTGAATTTCTGAATAAAAATTCAGGGTGATATTTTATGGGTTTTCTGCACACCCTCATACACTGTAAAAAAAAAAAAAAGTTTACAAAAAAATACAATTTCAGTTGAAACTTTCACATTCAGTTCAATGTGGTGCTTGCCATTGCTTGGTAATTATTTGTGAAAGATACTAAAGTGTGAAAACTATTTCAAAGTAAACCCTACACCATATTTTCCTTGACAATAAGTTCAGGTTAAATGTTATTTGGTATGACTCCCCTATAAAATCTACTAATAAACAACTATTTTACCATTAAAAATATACTAAAAAGGCATTTCGTTTTTAAATAATAATTAATGTTTACACAAATATGTATTCCAGGTGTAAATGTCATATGCATTTTTTCAAATATGACATTTGGTAAACCAATTTCATATAAAACAACAAGAATACAAACTTTTCATTTGCAAAAAAAAAAAAGAAATGTATTATATTTTCCTATGAAATAATGTACTGTATTTAACATGTTCCGTTATATACTGTAATATAAATAGTGTGAAAATACATCACACTGCCAAACGCAGCATAAAATGAGAAGGAAAGGTGAATACACGTCAGGTGTTTGTTGTCCAGTGAATTAAGTTGTGTCCATTTAATGAGTTTGCTGCTTTAAACACGGCCACCTGGTGGACACACAAGAGAAGAATTCAAATGAACAGTCATCAAGCATAGTTTAGTAAATTTTAGTAAGATGAATACCTACCACAGTTATACAATATGTTTATTTTGTGAATGTCCGTCAGACTTGGTCCGTCTCGCTGGCCAATGGGAATGTACGGGTCTGGTTTAGGGATTATAGTGGGTCCACCATCCTCTGAGAAGGCATACCTGTGTGTGCATCAGTATTCCTTTAACTTTAAAAGATTTGCTATTGTTTTTTTATTGCTTGATTTATAAGAAACAGAATTCTTGGGTTTAAAGGACTGTTTAAACTGGGAGAGACTATGTGCATTTCAGCTTGTCCACTTATAATTTAACAGAAGTATGCATACTGTACAGTACATTGCCAATACTCACCTCCCGTAGTGCATGACAGAACTATAGTCATATGCCGTATTGAGGTTGTTTGTCTCATACTTCTTAAAGTTGTGCCTTTGATCTAGGAAAAGAACCATGCATTACTGTTGTACTGAATGTATCGACTCAAAATAAGTGCTGGTTTCAAACACTTACGGTCCATGATGTTTTCCCACAGGATGGAGACGTGGTGGTCACGATCAGAGCGGGACTGTTCGTGTACAAATCCCAGAGCGTGCATTAGCTCATGAGTGGCCACTCCTGACCACATACAGCCCGGAGACTGCAAAGACACGGTCTGACTGCCTCCTATCATTCCCAGATATGACCAGCAGCTATGGGGTTGATAGTGGACAACAATAATAATGGTAAATAAATAAATACAATTGCATACTTTTTGGTTTGGTTTTTTAAAGTTTGGGGTCAGTACTATTTTTTTTCACAAAGGCTCCATTTATTTGATCAAAATAATATATTTAAAAATATGGTTTATTGTTGTCATAGTAAAGCTGAATTTTCAGCATCGTTACTCCATCATGTACATGATTCAGGAAACCATTATAATTATACCATCTCTTATTATTTTTAATATTAACAGTTACGTTGCTTTTTTAGGAGTCTTTGATAAATACAAAGAACTGTCTAAAATGTCTTTACTTTTGATGAATTCACTGCGTCCATGCTTTAGTATAAATTTCTCTAAAGAAAAAAAAGAAACAAACAACTGCTCCCAAACATTTGAATGGTAGAGTACTGTATATACATGTGTGTGTATAAATCATTTCATTGAAAAAATTATAAAAAGGAACATAAACAAAATAACAGCCACAAAAAGTGAAAATTATGATTAGACTTTTTATATTATCCTATAAAATATTAAATATGAAAGAGAACACTAATAGAATAATGCTGTATGAATACAGAGGACTCACCCGGTTCTAGACTGGATATTAAGGAAGTTTGCTTCATGTGTGCGTGGCACAAACTTCACACATGTTGCAGAGGAAATGTCCAACATTCCTGTTTCTATGGTGATTCTGTCCATATTATCTGTTGAGACACAAATGATGTCAATGTGTTATTTAATAATAAAGACATTGACTTATCTTACACTTATATCTTTTCACTTATCATGCAGTTTCATACAGAGATCTTACTCACCATATATTGGAGAGATGATGTAAGGTACATACACAAAACCATCAACAGATCTGGGCCAGCGGCAAGTATCTCCTGAACATGTGATGGTACTGCGGGATCCTGAACTCAGGATGTCACCCTCTCTTAAAGGAAAACCTCTGGACACTGGCGGAGTGAGATAACCACATGTTTCATGCTCAAAGGCTAATTCCCTGTAAATATATGTCTGTATCTGCACCGCACATACATTGATTTACTCGGAGGATCCTGTCCATGGCATTCATGTCCTCAGGTGTCACATAATGCTCTGTTAAAGAAATTAAAAATGGTACATTTACATCAGTTCATTGTAGCAACCTACATTGCACACCATAAAAATATCAGTTTACCTGGATATTCTCTCTTTGACCTCAGCCTTGTCTGATGAACCAGTGAGGAGTTCTAATACAAAATAAATACGTTCATGGGGCATCCGTTGGATATGAATACTATCATCATGACTGCAGTAGTTTTACGCCGTTCTTACCTGCACAGGTAAAGACCAGGACTCTAACACCAGTCCCACAAAAATACCCACATAAAGCATCTTGGTGTATGTCCTGGTGTTCTGGATGGAAACGAGTATTTCACGTAAACTAAACTAAAGTTAGGGCCCTTGGAGCTAGACTATATATACTCGGAACACCACCCATCTTTACTCCAGGTTGCAGATGGAGGGTTAGCGTGGCGTCCTATGTCATTATTTGATATTCGTGTATTTCCCTAATGAAAGGTTTGGAAAGCATTAATTGGAAAGACAGTTCAGCGTTTTTAAGAATGATCACAATAATGGCAATTTGAAGTCTTGATGATTCTTGCGCTATTCGCCCTGACCATGCAAAACTTTCAAACTCCTTTTAATCTGTAAATAAAATCTGAATAGTCACTTGTGCTGTGTTCACAATAAACTGTAGCAACACGAAATGCAAATAAATAAAGCCTCGCCCTTTCTTAAACTTATCATTTTTGCATTACAGCAAATGATATGTTGTTTTAAATTCAGCTTGTGTAATTCCTAGTGTTGACGTCCCTGTACTTATTCATTAGCTCTGAGATAAGCTGATTCTGAAAATTGACTTAATATGATTATCAACAGACAGTTGGACTTACTTGATTGCAACTGAGAATTATTTTGCAATGAAATGAAAGCTTAAATGAAATATCAGAGAAAAGTATATTTATGGACAATCTTTATTGAGAGACAAGGCATCAAGACGTCAAAATCAGCATAAGAAAGCATACAGGAATATTTGAAATAGCAGGTTACAAAAGAATATTCTTATTATGTTTGATTAGCAATGTTTATATCAGTTTGTTTATATTTTCCTTAAACAAAATATGATTCAAATTTTAAAAGAAATAAAAGCACTAATGCATTAATAATGTCAGACTTCTAGCCGTGCAAAGGATCATTCATTACTGTAATTCATTTTATTATGCATTACATTTATACATTCTATTAATCTTCATTATATCCAAGTCGCTGGGTCCAAATTTCTGTCCAATCTTCACGTTCCAGTTTCTTTTAGGTACAATAGTGGGTTCACCATCCTCAGAGAAGGCATACCTGAAAAGACAAAGAATATCATTACATGTGTAGCTGTAGTTTATTACATTCATCAGTTACCATTTTAAAATGTATATCGACATACTTTCCAAAGTGCATGATGGAGCTGTAGTCATAGGGGGTGTCCAGGTTGTTTGTTTTAAACTTTTCGAAATTCCTCAGCCGGTCTATTTTAATGAATAGAAGAGTAAGTGAGCGATACAATGACTTTTAGGTATAAGACTAACAGAATAAAGGAATGCAACTTTACCTTTCCATATATTGGACCACATGATGGTGACATACTTGTCCCGGTCACCTCGGGATTGCTCGTGAACAAAGCCCAGGGCGTGCATTAGCTCATGGACGGTGACCCCTGACCCGGTGCATTCGGGTGTCTGGAGAGAAATGGTTTGTCTACCACCACGTGCTCCAAGATATGACCAGCACCTACAGCATCAGCGATCAAACTTTAGGAGATACACTCAGAATGCTTAAGTAATGAAGCCATTGAAGATGTTAATACCCTGTTTTGGGCTGAATATCCAGGTAGTCCCTCTGGTGAGTTCTGGGCACGAAGCGCACACAAGTATCATGTTCAATAAGCTTCATGCCTTTCTTAATGTTCTCCACGTCTTCCTCTCCTGCGCAGAAGAACAATCAAAACCAAATAACCAGATTTTGTGATTACTGTGGCACTGTTTGTGTAAATGAATGTGTTTGCTTTTTCCTGCTTACTGTACGCATGAGACACTGAGTATGCAATGTACACTTTTCCATCTATAGATTTGGTCCACAGGCAGCTCCTGGCAAAACAGTTCTTCTGACTCCTACTGGACACGACTATATCTCCTTCTCTGAGGTTGGTGCCATCTACGGAAATAACACCTACAAAAGAATGATGGCTCTTCATTGAAATCTGTGGTTCCGTGAAAATGTTTAAAAATGACTAAGATCATTGTTCTGTGAAAACTCTTTATTTTTAAGACTGTATGGATATATCACAATGAAATTAGAGCATTTGCATCTTTACAGACTTTTACCTTGATAGTCATTTACATCTATGATCCTGTCCATTGCAAATGGAGTGTTTTCTTCAATATTATCTGGAGAAAGTTATAAAAGCGTTAAAATATAGCTCATTTTCAATTAATAACAATTAATACAACACACTTTACCAGAGAAGCTTCTCCTTTGTCTTCTTGCTCCAAAATCTGACTGAGTGGAAATCTGCTAGAAAAATTGACCAAAATATATGGTTTTGATTGGTAAAAACAAAGTATACACTTACTGATATGCAGTTACCTGACCAGGCAGGGACAAACATGGTCCTGCTAAGAAGAAGAGCAGTATGATAAGCAGTGTGTACTCCATGAGTGCACTGAGATTTGCTGTCTACGTTCATGCTGTCTGCCTTTTAAGGGCTCTTCACCAGCTTCCTGTTACATAATGTGTACTCTCAGTGGCCAACCAAATTTTTGTTTATCTTCTTTACCCTGTTTTTAATTGGCATGTGCACTTGCACATATCTAACTACTATTTTCAGTCTATTATGTTGTCGGTGTTTTTATTTAATTCATAAAACTATTTCGCCCGAACAGGGACTTGAACCCTGGACCCTCAGATTAAAAGTCTGATGCTCTACCGACTGAGCTATCCGGGCTCTTGCACGCGAATCTTCATCCGGAAGTTACAAAACTTCGGTGTGAAGTTTCTGTAAAGTTAAAAGTAAATTTTCACCCAAAACGTTTCAATTACTAATATTTGACTGTTTTCCGCATTGCTGTCATTCTTGGGATCCGTTATTTACTTGCATCAATAAATAAAATCATGTTTAGTTTTAATTCAACAGAAAACATTAAATTAAGCTACGTGGAGTCATTTGTGTTTATAGTGATTCCCAGCCGCTTTAAACGTTATCCAATCAGATTGTGTTCGGTACGAAATTGACCATTTAATGACTTGCAGTCTGTGCGATGTGGAGGTGTATTTTGTCCATCAAACAGTAAAGTCGGTCTGTATTCAAGAAAACGGTAATGGACACCCTACAGAACTCTTTAAACACCACCTTCCAAGACGATAAAGAAATACAGGTGAGACTCGCGTGTGCTAACTTAACCATATTAGCAACAGCAAATGTACAAAAACAAAGCTTCTTATCTTTGGTTTGAGTGACTCACGTTGTGTTTTTTTTGCTGTCAGGATTTGTTAAAACGCCTTAAGGATGCCAAAACTGAACTACAGCATACTAAAGACGAGGTGGAGCAAGTAAACAAAGATGTTAAAAAATGGTAATTAATACTATTACTATTATTATCTGTCTGAAATGAAGATTCAGCATGAGTCACTTATGACGTAAACTTAGTAGGAAAATCACTTGATGGCATGGGACTAAAAAGTCTAATACTGTACAAAGCAACTAAAATAAAAAATATTAATATAATTTATTAAGTAATGTAATTATACGCATGCATCAGGGTTGAAGGTAGGGGTGTGCATATCGTCTGCGATAATATCATAATTATTTTAATGATGTAACTTATGATTTGACATTACCGAGTAACCTTACATTATTAACGTTACATACAGTGATCACTAATTCAAAACAAAATATATATATTTATACCACTTCACATAGCCTAGTTAATCAATTTCACACAAACATTGCCGTTTTTTGACCGTTTCAGTGACCATGATCACAATTGGGATAGTTTTTTTTTAAACAACAGTACAATAAATAAGAAGTTACTTAAGAGACTTCGAACACTACATTTCCTGTTACTTCGACTACGAAAAAAATATTCCACAGCATTATTTTGGCTCTCTGAGCAACATGGCGGTGTTTCGTTTATGAATCATCTGTTCAAACGATTCGGTTCAATCCTAATGACTCACTTATTTACAATGACTTACTGCCACCTACCGGCGGTTTTAACTTCACATTGAGCGTATCTTTTAATATTTAAATAATTTGAAATATCAGTATTTAAAAGACAATGGACTCTTTTAGAAAAAAATGTCTTTTAAAGGTAAAAATGTCTATAAAATTTAAAAAATGAACTTTTTGTAAAATATACATTTCTATCAGTGTGAACTGACCACCACACCGAATATGAAGACTATCAAAAACTTTCGTTTGTCCACGGCAGTCGCACACCCCTAGCTGTAGGTGTCCTTTCTACTGCAGACATATAACAGCTTATTAATATTACTGTAGCAAAGAGGAGATGGATCGGAGGATGATGATGATGGTCCAGATGGATGAAGGCCTGTGGAATGCATTGCTTGAACTGGACACTCTGATGCAGAAGAAGAAAAGCCTTGCCAGTCAGCTAGAAGAATTAACATTATCTAGGTATGACTATCCAGATACACTGTCTGTCTGTGGTTCTGTCCTACCAAAATATGTTGTCTTATTGCTTGTTTTTCCAAGAACAGTGTTTGTACATCTAATTTGTCACTTTAGATATTCTACTGAATAAATAAACTAACAAAATAATTTGTAATATATTGTAAAAGGAGTCATTTTCTCATTCTAATTTAAATATTAGTTTAAAAACAACAACTAATGATTGGATGATGCATGGACCTATCCTAATTCCTGAATGTTTTGGAAATTTGATTTGCATCTGCATGAATTTAGATCAATTCTTTGTCCATATTATATTTTAAATTGGGAACTTGTTATGGTTCTTTTATTTCAGAATTAGAGGAATTTTTTCCATGCTCTAAAAATGTTTGAAAATAAAATATATTTTTTTTTGCTATTATGTTGCAGTGCCATAGAGTCGAAGCAAGCTCTTCTGAGAAGTTTGCAGGAGGAGGAAAGCAGCTTGCTGAAGCATGAGTGTGATCTGAAGCTCAGACGTGAGCAGCTGAGGAAAACCTTGGCCGATGCTTCTGCAAAAACAGAGGAAGGTACAGCAATAGACTCAAGCTAGACTTCTGCAATCTAGGTGCTGGCCATACAGAATAATGTTGCTGATATTCAACTGCTCTCAATTTGCAGTTTCACAGGGTGAGAATCCAGTTAAACCAGGCTCATCCAGCCAGAGTAAGTCTACAGAAAAGCCAGGGAGAAAAAGAGGAACACGGAAGTGATCACATGAAAAACTGCGACTTTTATTTTTATATAAATATATGTAGTACAACTAAATAAACATGGAAAATATGGTGATTTTTGTGTATTTATTTCTTTTTGATACAATAAAAATTTTAATAGCAGGTTTGTTGTAGTCACTACTAAAGTGTAAAGATTTAAAAGATTGTCCTCTGGCAATGATAAACTCAAACAGAGGTGGAATTCAAAGATAAAAAAATGTTAAAGCCATCATAAAAATAAATAACCTCAAAAATGTTTTAGCATTTACTCGCGTGTTAATTTCTTATTTCTTCTATAAAACATTTGGGATAGTAATTTTTGGGTGTGCAAAATGCATTTGAAAACTGAATGCAATTAAATAAACTATAAATAAATATTTTACAGCTCTTTGTTGGCTTTTGTACAGTTGAACAGTGAATAGTGTTCACATATTGAACGCTTACTGTTTTGTTTTTTCCTCACAGAGTTATTTAAAAGAAAACAATTCTAATATGTTTTATGAAACGGGATAGAACTACTAGGATACGCCATCATAATTTGAAATCGAGTGTTGGCAACAAAACCGCGCTGCATTTTTTTGACATTTGTCGGCCACCGTAGAGCACAAACACGTGTTCAGCGTAATGTAGTTCATTTCAGCCTACTCTGACTGCATATATAAATTCAAATCATAAGGGACCGATGATTTTGCCAGAAAGGTAAATATACACTAACAGCGAACACTGATATTTCAGTGAGCTGAATTATAGCGTTATCACAGCATTTTATCTTTGCATTGCAAGTGCTGGATCAGGCTTGACTCTGTAGAGAAGCAGCTGTCAGATTGAGACAAACATGGACGTTGCTTTGGTTGTTTGAGTAAAGCTCATGCGTTTGTTCTTCCGTGTGTAAAACTCATTATGTGCCACGCTTCTCCCGCTGATATCCGTGTGTTTAGGTTTATTTTGGCGACTGAGTCATGGCATCCCCGGAGCAGCACTGTGTGTTTTCGCTGTGTGCGGATGAAACGCTGACCGCTGGGCTGAGAGAGGTGTTTGGACTACTGGGTCATCCTGAACCTCCCCTGCCTTCTGCTGCTGCGTCCAGTGAGGGTAAGAGAGCCAGACTGGCTGCTGACAGAGATATAGATAACTTACATGTCTATGGCTGCTAATCTTATTCAGGTGTTTAATGTACACTTTTCATAACCCTGATAGATGTAGGCTTAAGGAAGACCGCTTCCTCCGTTGAGGTGTCAGACAAGATGTTCTGCTCGGCCTGTCAGTGTCCTTTTGAGAGTCGAGAAGAGCAGGTATGAGCAATTATCGATATAGTTTTGTTTATTTTTATATTAATTTGTTAAAAAAAGTTTTTGAGTTAAAAGTTACGTCATGAACTAATCTAAAAAGATATGTGGTGAATTGCAGCACTATATAAACTTTAATTTAATGTTAGAAGGTATTTAAAACAGACAAAATACATATTTTAGTAGCTTTAATATGAAAAGGAAAAAGGGTATAATCACAAATAAAGCATCATATTTGTTTCATATTTCAAAAATAAGGTATGTATACTGATAGTTTCAACAAAAGCATATAGCATCAATTAACAAGCTTGAAACTCACTAGTAGGTTTGTCTTTATAGGTTTGTAAGGTATCATTAAAAAAATTGGTGAAAATGAGTGGGATTTTACTTTTAGACTGTTGCATTTAACAACAGAGCGTGATTACATCATTGTTAAAGTCTAAAGTCACCCTTTAGATGTTTATTTGCATACTGAATCACAAATGGTCTTTTTTTAATGTATATTTTCCCAACTCTCATGTCAAACTCACTTGACTTTTTACTACTGTGCTTGTCTTCTGAAGTCATGTCGTAGCTTCGTATGTGGGATGGAAAGAAATTTAAGATGTATGTTAATGCAGCCCAATCTTTTATCAGATGGAGCATTACAAACTTGACTGGCACCGCTTTAACCTGAGACAGCGACTGGAAGGAAGATCAGTGGTCAGTGTAGAAGAGTTTGAGAAGAAGACTGGCACAGGTAGAGTGATGTTAACAAACTTTTTTATGCCATTCAGTTTGCATAAGCGCAATTTTTGCATAATCTTCCTGATTGACTTCCTCTTAACAGGCGATATTTCAAGCATTTCCGGTTCAGACTCGGACAGTGAGGATGGGGATCTTCCAGATGAAGTTGTCCCTGAAGAGACGGACAGTGCTTTGGACACAGATCAGTCCACATGTCGACCTTCTACCAAAGTAGTCTTTCAAAACATGCAGGGACAGTACCTGTTATTGTATCGCTGTGTTCTGCAAAACAAGAAAGTGAGTAAATCTATTCATCATTTCTCGGATTTGTTAGTCTGTGTCTAAATGACCTTATTTAAGGCATTTAAACAAAAAGACCACCATAAGACCCACTGATGTTTAAAAAAAAAAGAAGCCATTTCCAGTCATTCCTGCAACACTTTCTTCTTTCAGTCTCATCTGTTTCTGTCATATTCAAACTCAGGACAATGAAGAAGACTTGGTTTCCTCTTTACTGAAAATATCAAGCAACACTATTTGGGTCATTCTGATGACTGGCGGTGGACACTTTGCTGGAGCGGTTTTTAAGGGGTCAGTGAAAAGTTCAGAAGTTTATCTATAACCACAAATGTTTGAATTACATGCTCAATTATACGTTGATTAATGGCTATTCCCTAATTGCTTTGTCTAACACATAGAAAAGAGATTGTCCAGCATAAAACGTTTCATCGGTACACGGTAAGAGCGAAGCGAGGGACAGCACAGGGTCTGAGAGACTCTCAGAACCGCAGTCATGCGCCTAAATCTGCAGGAGCGGCCCTCAGGCGTTACAACGAGGCAGCGCTGCACAAGGTGAATTTCAAGCCTTTGTTATAAATAAAACCTTAAATAACACTGACTTACAAATTAATACATTTGGAATTGTTATTGATGTATACTCCCTTTTTTTAACTAGGATATTCACGATCTTCTAGAAAGTTGGGCTGAATATTTGAAGGAGGCAAGTGCCATCTTCCTGCGAGCACCGAGTTATAATAAGACCATATTTTTTGGAGGTCGTGGAGCACCACTGGACAAAAAAGATCAGAGAGTCCGGGTACTTCCTTTTGCTACTCGTAGAGCAACATTTAGAGAAATACAGAGGGTTTTTGATCTCCTTTCAACTCTACACGTTTATCGTAAGTTGAGATTTACTGCCATGTAATATATATATATATATCTTTAAATTTCTTACCTTTAATATGATTTTCTGTTGCATTCCAGAAAAGGACACTGAAATCTCCAGTATTCTCAGTCCTTCAAAGAGAGTTTGGAAGAAGAAAACTCCTAAACCTGTTGGTCATCCAGTCCCAAACATCAATGGTGCGTCTGAACCCTGACTGTGTTTAAAATGCTGAGCTTTTGGAAAGATACTTATTTAAGGGCTGTTTTGTGGTTAGTGCCTACAGAGGGAGAAGAGTGTAAAGAAGAAAGTTCAGAGGAGGAAGAGTCCATAATGTTAGAAACCGTGGAGGAGACACTGGGAACTCTGGACCTCAGAGAACATGAGGTCCAGCTTAATAAGAAGAGGAGGAGGAAACGGAAAGAGAAAAGAGAAGGTAGGATCTTTACAGTAAAAAAGTAAAATGCTTTTATTAAAGATAGAGATTATCTGGTTTTTCTCGTGTCTTCAGACTCGTGCAACAGAGAAATGACTGAAGAAAAGGCAGATGACGAACTACTGGAAGAAGTTGAAGGTGACTCTAAAGAGATGCAGAGAAAGTCCAAGAGCAGGAGGAAACCGAAAGGCAAAAAACGTCAGCCAGAAGAAGGTAAAACACTTATGCTGGAGCCAACAGTCAGTTTGCAGTTTTCTTGGAGGACAAAAATGTATTTATATAAAGAAATGATGCATTAAATCAATTAATTCTGTTGTTTTTCAATATTGATAATATTACATTTTTTCATGTGTTTGAATAATTTCTGAAGAGCCATGCAACTCTAAAGACTAGAGATATACTAGTTACTTTTTATATAATTTTTTTTTTCTTTTTCAGAAGAAGTGGATGAGTCTTGGGAATACAGCCTGAAGGACGCTCTCTACACCGCCTGTAAAACGGGGGACATTGAATCATTACGCACCCTCCTGCAACTACCAGAGGACCAGGAAGAAGAAAAGGATAGAGAAGAGCAAAGCACCAAAGAGAATCCTACCTCAAGGGTTTTGTGTCTCCTCAACAAGCCCATAGACTCTGCTGGCTTTACTTTACTGCATGTGGCATCAGCAGCTGGACAGAAATCAGTCATCAGACTGTTAATGGATGAAGGGAGTGATCCAGCTAACAGGTATACACATACAGAATCATTTTAATCTTCAGGTTATTGTGTGGTTGGATGAGTTGTTTGGTTCTAAATAATGGTCAATGTCTTTTTTAGGGATAAGAAAGGACAGACTCCGTTTGGCGTTGCTCCTGAAAAAGATACCCGCAACACGTTTAGAAAATATATGGCTGAACACCCTCATAAGTATGACTACACTAAAGCACAGGTAGACAAATCTCTCTTATGATGACTTGCAACACCAAAAAAACGAGTAAAGGTCAAAGATCAAATTTTCTAATAAAATAAAAATCCTAATAAAAGTCTTAATTTTTACTTAAACACATTAAAATTTATTACATGTTAAAGACACTGTAAAACGTTTTTTTTTTTTACATATGAGATAAAGAATATATTAATAATAATGAACAATTCCTTCACCAGTCTCAGACCTGCAGTATATACAAAAGTTTAATCATTTTTTATTAAATGTTTTATTTAAGTTTTAATAATTTTTTTATGTTATTATTGTATATAACAGTATTTTCATAACATTTTTAAATATATAAAAGAAAATCAGGTTTTAAAAAAGTTTTATTTTTTTGCTTTAATGTGTTTAAGGTGCCTGGACCACTGACTGAAGAAATTGAGTCCAAAAAGGCAGAGAAGAAGAAAGCCCAAAAAGCAGCACGGAAACAGAAAGAGAAAGAGCAAAAAGAAGAGAAACTCAAAAAGCAGCAAGAAGAGGAGGAAAAGAAGAGGTTCATAGCTCTTAGTGACAGAGAGAAGGTGATTACTGAATTTCTTCTTCCTACTTTAGTTCTTATATATTGTGATTCTGATTATGTCATATTTGTGATGTCACAGCGAGCTCTGGCTGCAGAGAGGAGATTGGCTGAACATATGGCCACAACTGGAGTAACAATCTCTACCATCAGGTATTACCTTTTTATTATTTAAGAATCTCTCTATGGAGAAATATCTGTCCTTAATGCAAGTTATCATTAAAGTTAATTAAAAAATACGTTTTGTAATAACTAGCATAAAAATGTTTTGAAGGAGATGCTTTCAGTGTGGAGAGTCATTACTGGGGAAAATTCCTTTTGAATATCTGGAGTACTCTTTCTGTACGCCTCGTTGTGTCCAAGCCCACCGCAAAGCCAATGCTGCCGCTCGGCCCTGACCTCTCACCTCACAGCATTAAAGGACGCCATATTGTGGACATACTTCATCTTACATGATCTGGGAGGTGACTGGAGTTGACAAGAAACACATCAAGGATTTTACAGTTATCTTTGGAAATAACAAGATAACTATGATTATTAAGATTGATTCTTAAATGGAAATCTTAAATATCTGTAATAGGGCATGGCTACTCTGATATTGTGTTACCTTTTAATTAAGTCAGGACCGTCTGTGTGACCAATCACTGTGATCAAAAAAAGTTTGAGATAATAGGTCATTAAAAATCTGCAAAGTCATGTTATGCGTTATGTTTTATAATGTAAAGCTTGCCAAAATTTGGTAAAAATGTGGATGAATTTTATTCTTCCATGTTGTTTGGCAGCTTTAGATTGTACAAATACAGTTGAAATCATCACTGATATGATTCCTTTGGTGTATTATTGTTTCCAAACTAAAGAAAAAAAGGTAGGCCTATATGATTGACAGCAGAGAATGTTACAGTCACTGAAATTAAGACAAGGATCACTGTTTTATTTTGATCTATTATTCATTAATTTATTTCAAGTGACTCTTACATTTATGTTATTCCAGATATTTTTCATCATGACTGCCCCCCCTTAAAATTGTTGAATATGTAGTTATGACACTGAGATTTAAATAATCTTATTCAAAGCAGCTAAACTTGCACATCAAGGTCTTGTCTTATTAGATTTGTCAAAGGCACTAAAATTAACCTCAGCACCCGAGTGTGGAAAAACTAGCATTTTTACAATATCGTAAAAAATATATGAACTGACAAGCAAATGTTGCAAAAATGTACAGTGTTATGGTATAATGGCTGTATTTCTCTGTTGTACTTGATAGATTTGAGCAGAAATGATCTATGAGCTATACTGGTATTGGTTATCTGCTGAACATCTGCTGATCATGTCTTCTGTCCAGTGTTGTTCAGCTGAGATCGGTCCATAAACAGGATTCTTCTGTGTGAAGGAGCTCTTTCCAGTTCCAGCACCGTGATGTTGTTTGGCTGTGTGACACTAAGATAAGGTCCGGGGACATACAGCGTCTGTTGGGGACCCCTCTGGGGCCAATACCTTCCCAGGTTCACCCCATTTACCCACACCTGACCCTAAAAGAGAATAGCAGAATTACACAAAACTGCTATGTACAGTAGTTACTCAAGATAGATATTTGTCATAATACATAATACACCTTACCTTAGTCCATCCAGTAAGTTTTACAAAAGTGTCCCATGCGAGGCCTGAAGACTTAAAGCTTCCTGAGTAGATCATTGGTCCATCTCCTGCTTCCATTGCTGACCCTGAGTGAGCCACCTGCAGCCAGCCATTAGCTACCGCAGTGTCAATGTCCAGGGGATAGATTGACCAATCAGTGAGCACGTCATTGCCCAAAATGAGGTTACCTAAGAGACCCTGGAAAAATGGGTTTTATATACACTTTTTTTATATAATATTCTAATATGGATTAATGAATATTTTAAAATCTTGAACACTGCCATATTTTATTAACTTGCCTTATTGTCATTGATATAACTGCCAAAATTAACCCTGCCCATGTTCTCCACGAGTATGTCCAACTGATCCCCTTGTTGTCCTGTAACATTCATCACCAGTGCAGTGTCTCTCTCCATAAGCCCCTGGTACACCTGCTCACAGACAAGTTTCAATCTAAACAGTCTTTTCTGGGAAACATCTAAACCATAGTTACAATGAGAGTTAAGTATAGGTCTTACGGTAAATAAACAGTTAAACATGAATATAACTAAGTCACCATATTGGTTAATCATTCTCCATTTGATAATATAAAGTGAAGTAATCAGCTCTTTCATTTTTTAATTTTGTCTTGAGGGTGAACTCCATAGCTGTGTTCTAATTGGCAGGGTCCCTATGCGGTGTTCACTGCTCCCTGAGCACAGGATATCAGTTGAAGTGCACTTAAAGTGCTCATTCAGAAAATCAACATCAAAAAATGAGTTGCACACATTATAAGAGTATGAGGTATGATGACATGATATACTTTGTAAATACATAAAATAGAAAAAAACATACTTTTATATAATATATAAATAAAAATGGTATATAATTATATTTTATATATAAATTATTTAATATATGTATGTATAATGCAGAGTTGTTATAGTTAACAATATAAACCCGTAAAAACATTTTGTTGCTTAAATAACTAATTAAAATAACTTATTTCAACTAGTTGGCAAAGCAATTTCTAATTTGAATTTTAACTTGATGTACTAAATTAAATACAATTGAAATAAAATTAATACCAATTATAGACTATGTAAAAAGAAAAAAAAAATCAACGAAAGTTAAATTGTATAAATAAAAGATTAACATGACAGATTTAGTTTGATTCAATGCACTATAATTAATTAAAAAAAAATAAATATATATATATATATATATATATATTTTTTTTTTTAACATTATTAATTTAATATCATATTTGAAAGTGCTAAACTGAACAATAAATGTCTGGTTGTGATGTTTAATAGCAAAATAAACATAATTTGGTTATACTACATGTGTATTTTATTCTATTTAGCCATAATCAAGACAGATCATGCAACCTCAACCTTTCACTTTATTTTATTCAAACTTGCACAAGTGACTAAAGGGTAAATTTCCTTCTTCATATCATGTGAAGTGATGTATTGATGTTTTGTTATTCCTATGCGGTTTGCAGTGCCCTTTGAACTGATCATACGTTTCCTTTATACTATAATGACGCCTCATATGGCAAAATACCCAGTGAAGTCCACTTTACAGGTCAACTGGAAAACACCTAGAATTTGTTTTTGTTTCACTGTCTCATCTTCATTACTGTAGCCTTTATGTGCTTTATCTCCATCTCATTCTTGGATTCAGTTCCAGTGTTTTGCATGTGGTTGCTGGTGAGAACAAAACATTGTGTTGGCGTGACCCAAACAAGTGGCCTGCTCACCCCATTCACAGAGACGTATGCACGATCATGGATGCCATTGAGGGGCGAGATGAGAGGGGTCGGCTCGGGAACATTCCGTGGCAGTGTCGTTCGGTAAAGCATGTAACCATAGTACTGCACACAGTTGACATAACACAAGCACAGACCAGCTTTTACACTTAACCAAGACCGACCTCCAAAGCCCAAACTATATGTCCACATCTACAGCCATTTATGAGGAAATTCAACATTGGCCTTTATTGGCTGGCTATACACATTACATACATAAAAAAATTATGAATTAGCTATAATCATGTTCATAACGTTTATGGACTGGGGAAAGTTCTTTTGAATATCATACCTGTTTAATCTCCTCAAACGTCAAAGGATATTGAGATTGTACTGGACCTTGAGGTGACAGCGTATCCAACACACTGCTAATGTTGCCAACCTATTAAAGAAAATAGGAAAAGTATAAAAAGGGTTGTGTGGCCAAGAAATCTTGCAAATGAATATGGTTTTGCTATGTGAAATATCCACACCTTCTGAAGCGTAACGAAGCCATAAGCAAACTTTGGGGTGGCTGGTGGCATGGGACCTACTGGTACGTCTCGAAACTAAAAACAAACACATATTATTAATACAATAGGATGGATGTTTGTTTTGGTATTTAGTAGACTAGTGGGTAAGCATTGTGAATAAAACTGTATATAACAGTGTTTTCCCAATAATTATTATTATTATTTTTTTTTTTTTTGAGTCCACCAGCTATAAACAACTTTGCAACTACAATTTAACTACCAGGCTTTAGAGACAATATCTGCTAAAACTTCATGGTCCCCCAACAGACATACTACTAACTCTTAAGTATCTTTTCAATGACATGTCAACTAACCTAACCCTAACCTGACTAATACGCTAATAAGAGTTCACATTTAATGTTGAAATTAATTAAAGTTAGTTGAGATGTAGTTACTTAGAATGTCTAAAGTGGACTTTCGGAATCAAGAAAAAAAAAAAAGAATAAAGTTATTTTTAATGTCCAGCAAAAACAGCTTAATCATTATGTACCTTTCTACAGTCACCAAGTAATACACCACTATTTAAAGATTTAAATAGGACTTGTTTTAGAAGAAATTAATAGTTTTATTCAGAAAGAATGTATTAAATTGATCAAAAGTTAAATTAATGACATTTAAAATGCTACAAAATATTTGTTCTTTGAACTTTCTATTCAGAAAAATAATTTCCATGGCAATATGAAGCAGGACATGTTTTTAACATTGATAATAATAATAATAAGAAATGTTTCTTGAGCAGCAAATCAGCATATTAGTATAATTTCCGAAGGATCACGTGACACTAAAAAAATACATATACAAAATATATTCAAATAAAAAAATATATATTTTAAAATATATAAATGTATATTTTTACAGATTTGTAAAAATAAAATTCTTAGTAAGTATGAGACATATTTAAAAACTGACCTGAACTGAACACTAATATACATCCAGCAGTAAATTAAAAATTGTCATACATGTGCAATAAGAGTTAATGTATGTATGTTCTTACATTTTTAATGACATCTCTGATGGCAAACAGTTTCTCAGTGGGGTCTCCTGCCTCTGATAAAGGTGCGTCGTAATCATAACTGGTCACAACAGAGCGAAACCTGGTATCATGATCCGCTCCTATGAGTGATAAGAAAATGACTGCATTAGCACATATTGTCAAGGATATGGGAATAAAAAAAGTATACTGAGATAGCAGATTTACCATTCCAGTAACCAAAGTTTGTTCCTCCCTCAAACATATACCTGTAATTAGAAGAAAACTCTTTATGCAAGTTGTATCAAACTAGTTTTTTTTAATTGACAATAGGGCTGTGCAATATGGACAAAATAATCATATTGCGATTTTTTGAACGAATATTGCGATTGCGATTTTATTTGCGA
>JAUMHR010000056.1:6563892-6581787 GCA_032361145.1 Enteromius fasciolatus
TTAATTTAATTTAATTTAATTTAATTTAATTTAATTTAATTTAATTTAATTTATTACTGTCCATTCTATAAAATAAGAACACAATGGTGTTTATGTTCAGATTGTGGATGTCACAGTTGTAGGGTGTTCCGCTCCAGAGGGAAGAAGATGTTCACATGCAAACAGTAGCTGTCATTTCTCACATGCACTGATGGGTTATTCACCTGCCCAAACATGCCAGGATTCTTCCTCACACTGATAATGAAACATTTCAATCAGAAATGTAAGAGCTGCTACTTCCATAGAAAAGAAATAAGCTTCACTACTACTGCTTTTTTATAATCTCTTAGTTATTAGTTATTAGTATAAACTTCTTAGTTATTTAGTTATTTTTTTACTTATTTTTAGTTTTCTGTCAGGAATTATGTTGGGGTTAAGTGCTGCGACTTAACACTATTTGACTTATGTTTACATGAGTTGTATCCATTATGCTGTATTACACACAAATTATCTTTGGTATCGCTGCACAGAAACCTGTGAGGAGTTTTGCAGCCAGCATCAACAAAAAGAACAGATTAATGTTGACCTTGAAAGATAATTTTCTCTTGTGTTGTGCTTTCTGTTGTATTCTCCTTTGAACATTTTCTATCAAGTCAATCTCTAACACAACAACATGGTAGACTGGATTGCCGTTTGACCCTGTGTACAATATCTTGTATTAGTTTTGCTGTAATATATTTGGTTTGTTTTCATATTTTTTGTGTAATTGTTTGTTATTTTTACCAGACTTTTCTCTTGTTTCCTTTAAGTGCAATCTATGTCTTTTTCACACCTTCAGAATCTATGACAGATTTCCAGATAAACCTGAGCAGCTTTGAGGAAGGAAATTGAAGACAAAATATGGCACAGGTGAAAAGGACAGAGAGTGTTCTTATTATTGCTTTAGTGCTTTGATGTACAGTTTCTATAAAAATGTAGGGGAAACCAAGGCACACACTCAATCTTTACCTGAACACAAAAGAAAAATTTGTGCAACCAAACTTTTGCTGGTTCCTATTGACCTCTAATATATTTTTTTCCCCATGCTATGTGTCAACACTGTTTGGTCACCAAAAGTTGTTGAGTTGCACTCAAGAGAACAAAGAAATTCATACAGGTTTGGAACAGCATGAGGATGAGTAAATGATGACATAATTTTCATTTTGGGCTGAACTATTCCTTTAATTTTAAAAGTTGTTAGTAAGGTTTGTAATTAATTTAGTTCTTTAGAACTTTAAATCACGGTCAGGTGCACTGTAAAATAAATCTGTAAAAATTACAGTAAAAAAATGGCAGCTGTGATTGCCGGAATTCAACACAGAAACAACTTTTAGGTTATACGATTTTAAGTCAAATTTACAGTTAAATACCGTAATTCCATTAACTGATACAATGTTAATATACCAACCAATTGAAATCAGTTTTTTACCTTTGATATACACTGATAACCATCAAATGCAGGTGGTGATGAGGAAGTCACATGATGAAACAAAGCCCTTCACAAGCAGCTTTTGGAGGGTTCACACTCATTTAACTGAAATATGCAATAAACATTAATTTAATAACATTACATGTAACATGTAACCCTAATAACCATATCCGATAAATAAACATATTCAAACTAAATTTGAAATGCAACGCAGGGACTTCTGGGAATGTTTTACAGGAATTTACCATTAACCATTTAATAGTTTTTTACCCTAGCATTTTCACAGTTTTTTACCATTAAAATCTTACATTTTAATTTCTCACAATATTATTTAAATTAATTATTTATAAATTAAAAACTTGAATCCCTAAAATGCATATCATAATAATTATAATATAAGTCCAACAGAATTCGTATGAAATAAATAAATGATGCGTTTCAATGCAATTCATAAACATAATTTATTAAATTATAATAATTAACTAAATTAAATTAATTCTCAATGTCAGCGTTTTTATAACATATTAAAAATTTTAATGGTACTAGCAGTACAGTATATTTAATTTTTTTTTTTTACAAAATGACACAATTCCACTTTCACTCACATACTGTTTTCTAGCAGAAACATTGAAACAAGTTCTACTGTATCTTCTACTGTATATCAGTGTTTTGGACCCCTAATCGGCCAATCACATCCCAGGACCTGAAATGAGCAGTGTTCATTATGTATTTATCAAATTAGAAGTGTGTTAACAGTGTTTTCTTGTAAACATTTGTTTATCCAGCGCTTGTTTTTAGCCAGCCACATTGGGTGTTGTTGAAGACTTGGGTTGATGGGTTGAGATGCAGGTGAAGAAACGATTGACTGAAGGGAGATTTCCTTGACAAGGGGTCCTCGGGGTATGGCGCTCATCGCAGCGATTAAAACGAGCGATGCCGTTTAGAACAAGAGCAACCTGACACACACATGCACAACACTGGGGAATTCCTCACAACAACTTAAAGACATGAGATAAGAGCTGGAAAAAGCCTCTTTCTCTCTCTCTCCTGTGTGTTTCACTCGCCCCACCTTTCCCTCTCTTTAACATCGACCCCTCCTTTCTACAGCTGACTTATTCTCATTTAAATGTCTGCGGGGTAAAACACCTCTCCCTGCTCATAACTCACAGGTGAAGTTTACACTCCTCTTCATAGCACACTGACATGTACAGCAAAGCAGAGAGACCTCAGCCGGACACCATTCAAGGAGGAAGTTCTTCACAGCCATGGAGTTTTGAAAGGCTCTCTTGAGCAAAAGAAGTTTGGATTTGGATAGCACAGAAAGCATTGGCATCGTATTCTACGTTTTTGATCAAGCATTCACTGTAATGCTTACTCTAATACAAAAAAAGGACATCAGAGGACAGCAGCATCTTCGGGAGTGAGTAAGATGCCAGTTTAATTAGGAGTGAGACCTCAGTTGTTTCCTGGACATCTTCTCATCCTCACAGGCTGGATGTAAGGATGGTCTCTGGGCTTTGAGAATACTTTGTTTGAGTCTGGCTGTGTGTGAATGGAGCTGAGAGAGCTGAGACTCTGATGTCGGAGCTGCTGCTGCTGGCCTGTGTGCTCCTCTCCTGGATCATCACCTGCCAGTCTGGACCATGGAGACCTTGCACAGGTCAGACCTGATTTAACATTTAGCTATAAATAAAGCATCTTATGTTTAAAATGATCATTCTATTATATTTAATCTGGAAGACGTCTTGTCTCAGTCACAACTTGTCCCTTTTGTTAAAGGCACTATTTGAGTCATGTTATCCTTTGTAATTATTGCAGATTTTCTACTGAATTGCCGTTGGATTATAGGCTTTATGTTCAGTAAACCATTTCGGAAAACTAAATAAAGGCAGATGGTCACAGGAGGAAAAAAACATCTCTTGTAATTCAGACTCAAATGTCAATCAGCTCTAACTGTCACCTTATACTCTACTGTTAGAAGTGTGTTTTTGGTTTTCACTTGGTCAGAATAAGCCGCTCTGAATATCTGGGTTCCCGGTGGGATGTAGGTGTAAAAGCAGGCACATATTAGATGTGGTTGCCAGGTGCTGATGTAAAACACTCTGGTGTCACACAGTGGTTTCATTTGAAAGACGTCATGCACCATAGAATGACAATTAGGGGCCATTTCTAAACTATGTATATCTGTTCACTGTTTGTAGCAACTGTTGCTTGACCGATCTAGCTAACAAATATGTTTTGTTTGCATTTCCATTAAGTTATAAAAATGGTATTTCTGAATATTCTCTGAATGTTCAAAATGTCCAGTTTTTTAAATGATATTTTTTGTTGTTGTTGTTTCTTTGTTTGTTTATGCATTAATGTTAAAGAAACATTTCATTTTATTGTTTTGCAATCATTATGTAAATGTTACTTTTAAATGTTCTCTGAACATTGTGTAACAAGTAGTTATGTTTTTAACAAGTGTTAGATTAATGTTGAACTAAAACATTTTTTTTAAATGAAATCATTCTGTGGACAATATATATATAATCTTTTAAGAGAATTATTAAAGATAAATCTGAACCTGAAGTTGTTCTTAACTTTGCCAGAACATTAACCAAAGTTAGCAGAGCATTCCCTGTTAGCTGGGCAAATGTCTCTAGCAAACTTTACTTGTTAGTGACACTGTGTGGAAACAGGACATCATTGCTTTTATTTAAATAAACTCTTTGATATGATATGATCCCAGGACAGAGCAAGCACAGAATAGCTAGGACACCTGAAACATTTTATTTTATATTGGAAAGAATCCAAAACGCTGTGATAAAACATCAAACTGGAAGTTTATAGAATTTCTTCCTCTCTCATTTGTCATCTCATCACAACATTAAAATAATAAAGGGGCTTATAATGTAACAGGAATAGATTTAGTGTTTCTTCTAGGTATATACTAAATCTATTCACAGGCATATTCAGATCTATTAGCTAGATATGCAAAAACTTTTTCTTTTCTTTTTTTGGCTTTTCACACAAGCTTTGCTGAGTTTGTTAGTAATAAAAAATGCCAAACAGCTTATGTCACTAAAATGTTTAATCTCAAATTTCATCAAGCTGAGCGTATTGCAGAATTTAAATGAATATTCTAATATGAGTTCCAGTATAAGAGTCAGCAGCTCAAGATGTCTTATTGAGCACAGACCCACTGCATCTGTAATCTGTACCAGCATACTGAAATCACTGTACATGTAAATGTGAGATATTTTGAAAAGCACTGTTTGCTTTACAAAATGTCTTTTGCTTTGCTGTCTTTGAAATATGATCCATAAAGTGTTCTTCGTTCTAACCATTTCTCTCTTTGATTTACTGAAGTGAATCAAAACAAAACAAGAGCCCTTGGCCTTTGAATCTTTCATGCCTTCAATAATTTTGTGAGATCATTTGATCTGCATTCACTGGTGTTCAAAGGTTTGCGATGGTATTTAAAATATTTTTAATAATATATATTTTTTATGTTTTTAAAATCTCTTATTTTCACCAAGGCTACCTTTTTTTTTATTAAAATCCATTGAAACAGAAATTTTGTGAAATATTACTAAAATGTAAAAAATATATTATTACTATATCATAAATAACAATATTAGTACTATTTAAAGATATTTTAATATAAAAAAATAACTGGATTTTTAGATTTTCAACAGTCTAGTGTCACACAATCCTTCAGAAATCACAAAACATTTCTTATTATCGATGTTATTGTGGAAATCCTACATTTCTTGTCAGGATTCTTTGATGAGAAATTTAAAAAGAAAAGCGTTTATAATATATATATATATATATAGTTTGTTTCATTGTCATTGAAGTTAAATAACTGAACGTAAACATATGAAAAAAATTTTTTTTCAAATGGCACTTGAAATTTTGTGGAATTTTGCATCTGAACTTGTCATATATATATATTCAGCTTAAATCAATATTTAATGTGTATTAATTTATTAAGTTGGTATTTCATTGCTACTGAATGTACATAACACACACAAAATGTATGATAAATTAATGTGAGTTTATTTACAGATCTGTTACCATTGGACCTCCTGTCCCGGGTGCTTCCTATGTCCAGCAGGGCTCAGGATGGGATACGTATGGTCCAGTCCAGAGGTGCTCGTGGTTTTCAGTTTTCTGGATCTCCACAGCTGTTCAGCTTCCCTGCCTCTCAGCTCTTCATTAATTGTAACTTCTTTCCCGCCGAGTTCTCCATCGTTGTCACACTGAAAATCCCACAAGTGGCACCTGAGGTGAGAACAAAAAACATTGACATTGTTAAGTTTAAGTTTGAAAACATCAATGAACCTTCAGAAGCCTTTTCCTCTGAATATGCTCTAGATTCCTAAATAGCGATAGTGATCAGTTTTCACTCTTTGATGTGCAGAAGAGTGAATACATCTTCACACTGTTGGAAGGAGATTCAGATGAGCCGCTCCTCGGCCTGCGTCTGTCCCAAAACAAGTTCCACTTTCTACAGAAAGGTCACGGTAGCAGGAAGCGCATCACTTTTAAAGCAGTGGGGCTGGATGATAACCGCTGGCACACTGTGGTCTTGGCTGTGACGGGACGCTACACAATTCTCACTGTGGACTGTGGCACACCTCTAGAGCTGTAAGACTCACTTTGGGAATACATCAATGTCAGGTTATAAATATATATGAGTCAAAATGATTAAGCTATGTTATTTTGTTGCATAAGCTTATAAAATGTTCTGTTTTGTCTCAAACAGTGTGCTTGAAAGACCTTTCCCAGATTATCTTGATACAACTGGTTCCACATTCTTCATTGCAAGCAGAAGAAGATGGAATGGCTTATTTTCTGTACAAATCTTCGCAGATTTTATCCTCATATTAAGATTCACAATGCACTTGCAATCTAAATTCTACTGTTTTTTTTTCTAGGGTCTCTTACGGCAGATAGTTTTATTACCTGGTTCAGATGCTACCTCACAAATTTGCCCCTCATCTGAGCCCCGGCTCTCTGCTCTCTCAGTTCCTCAGGCCCTCTTACACCTGCCAATCAAACCATCATCCACTGACCTTCCCCTCCACCCTTATGGTGAGACTTATAAAACATTAACACTGGAATCTCTGGCTGCATGTCAGTATGCACATTCATCTGCTGGCACATACAGTATGTAGACACGCCATCACCTTAATACCAAAATATGATTTATGGTTTGCTTTTGCATGCAGGTGTTAGCAAGCCTACATTCAGTAACTTGATATTGTGAATCGTAAACTTGTCTTACCAGTAAGAATCGAAATGAAAGCTAATATTCAAAAGGTGCAGGTGTTATAGATTGGTTTCTGTGTAGGTAATGCCCACTGAGGATATCTTTAAGTCTGCAGGAGTCCGTCCTGTAGGAATGCTGTGTGTTTTAGTAAACACAGGTCTGTGATTGTATGGGGATGTGAGTAACTCTATCTCACAGGTCTGTTACTCACCCGCTGACATTGACTGACAGCCTTGTGCTTTGAGTTTCTCTGTGGCTCAGAAGAAGTGCTGGTGTTTGAAAGCAGGGTGCCGTTGTGCAGGGCTCGCTGTTATGCTTTATACCATGGGCCTGTTGAGAGACATGACACAGGGCAGCTTTATTTCCCCTTATATACAGACTTAGGCAGGTCTGGTATCATTGCAGATTTGCTTGATATTTTCAAATACATTTACATATTTATACAGTTTTGTGAGACTCATTTCTCAATACCTAAGCAATTAAACTATTCACACAAAATATGATCCAAAGTTTAGCCAGCATAAACTGCTGTTGTGCCCACTATGTGATGAGTTTTATAAAGTGACCAAAGTTTTGAGAATGAATCCCAGAGACTAAAAACAGTATGTTTTTACAACTTTCCAAAAAGTTGTTGGCGAACATATACATAAAAACTATATGTCGGTAGTTACTGAACACATTTATAAATACTATTATTCAATATATATTCTAAACTATAAAACATTTTAGACTTTTTTTCTATTGATTCTAAGACTAACTACCAGTATAGTTATTCTTGAAACTACGCTAAATGGTGAACTAAGCATTCTACCATTCATCTGTGGAAACTGTTAATATACTGTTCATCAATTCTGAAACTGAACATATCTGTTTATTTGACACAGAGGCAGAGGTTCGGGTGACTGTGGGTGTGATTCCTCCCTGTGGACACTCAGAGGAGGGACAGCTGTGGTTTAACACACTAAAGAGAGGACTGTTTCTCTGTGATGGGGTTACATGGCACAATATGCTGCAAGGTGATTTTGTAACCGTAATTTGCAACTGCAATTTGTATGAATGCAGCTTCTATTTATAACTGATATGCTATCTAACTATCACATTGCATCTCTGCAGTGAAAGAGAAGCTGGACTACGTGGAGGATCACCAGGATTTATTTACCAACTCCGAGACATTTGACATTGAGGTTTTCCACATCACTTCTGTAGGGCTTTTCATGGCAACGGCTAACCGTGACTCCAACCTCGGATCAGGAATTTACAAATGGACAGATGGGAGGTTTGAACGATATCAAAACATCAGCACCTATGATGCACAAGCATGGCAGTACTTCACAGTGGGCAAAAAGGTGTGTGTGGACTACCTACAGAATGTGACATTGCTTTTATACAATAAATAAACAGTCAACATTGAGGAACTTACAGTTTAGTACAAATATTGTCAGTTGAAAATTTGTCTATTTTTACTCTGCCAGTAAAAATAGTTTTAAATGAAGTCACAGCCCTAGGAGTTGCATTCAGAATAATTTACAAGTTGGTTGGGAGAACGATTCAATGACTCACCCAGGAAAGCAATCTCTTGTTTCGTTTCTAAGTGAAAGGGTTTGTTTGAACGAAGCAATTTGGTAAATGATTCGCTGATTCACTTTTAAAGTGCCCCTATTATGGATTTTTGAAAATGAGCTTTCATGCAGTGTGTAACACAGCTCTTGAAGGAGTGCACCGTGTATAAAGTTATTGTCTCTAAGGTCGAAAGAGACAACTCTGAATCATTGAAATGAGTCGTTACTAAAACAAATCCCAAGTGTTTTAATTTGACGTCAAAATGAAACATTAGCATATTTCCCGCCACTTGTTGATCTTTTCGGGTTTGTCTGAATGAAAATGCAAATTCATTATTTGCCACTAGGTGCCGCTTTCGTAGCGTTTAAAGCTCACAAACACTGCTTTAAATTAAATCGACCAATCACCGGAGAGGTCTGGAAAAATAAATCACTGAAGGAATGGTATGTGAGTTGTTGAACAATTAAGGTAAAAATAAATGCATATTTTAAGTAAATGAAAGTGTTTTTTGACCTTGCGTGCATGTTAACCTGTTGTTCGGGACTCCCAAAACCAAAAAGAAGAACATTTCATAACCCCTTAATAGGAGCACTCACGTACTGACATATCTGTGTTACCTGCAGAAAGTAATCCACAGCACTAACAGAAAGACTAGTCTGAAGCAAACATTGGCAAATGGAGTAATACAAACAATAAAAACTCGCGGTTGGACTAATGCATCAGCACTCTTGGAATGCTGCTAAGCCAATCACATTTGAAGACCTAAACTAACTTGTATAAATGAAAACCTGTGATATTGATAGAGCTGCCAAGTGGAACAGCTGCTAGGCCACTATCAGAAGACCGTGCAGAGTAAAGAACGTCTGTTTGCTCATCCCCAGCTGTTCTTTACACATTAGAGAGGTTTTTGATGTGGTTTTCCAGTGGGTGAGGGGGTGGAAAACCTGGATCTCAAGTTTTAATGTTGTAAATCACATGTGCATAATAACAGAAATTAATTTTGTCTGATGCTGTATCCAAAATTTACAGCAGACACCTCCTGCTTCCCTTCACCGTAACTTACTGCATAATTACAGTCAAAGCGGTATGGGACTCTGTTAATACCTGCAGAGCAATTATCCATATGTTTTTTTTTCTTGAAAGTCTAAGATAAAATTGTGATTCATGTTCAATTTAAAGTGAAATAGAGGGGGGAAGCCTTTGTAATTGCATCAGTGACCAGTTATTAAAAGATAAATCAATGCACCATTAAACTAAAGTTCAGAGCTAGGCAATTCATTAAAATATTCCCATCAGCACAGCTTTGAAATCTGTCTGGGATAATTAAAAGCCTGTGAAGATGCAGAAACCACCTAAAATTATGAAGTACAGAACTCATTACCATTTACTTCAGTAACCTTTAATTTACTGAAGCTGCTGACATGATTTCTTGCGACTGTTTTCCTGTAACAGAAGTTCCTGGTTGTAGCAAACTGCAAAAGTGAGGATGCAGGGAACCAGGAGCAGTCTGTGATATACAAGTGGAGCTCAAGGAAGCTGAAATTCATTCGCTATCAGACTCTGAACACACACAGCGCTCGTGACTGGGAGGCTTTCAGCATTCAAGACGAAACTTTCCTCGCTGTGGCCAATCATAGGCAAGGTAATGTTTATCAGAGCAGCTCATTGCACGTCTGTCATCTCGTGTGGCGTTGTCCTTTTAAACTGCACAACTCGACAGGCTTTAGCTGCTGAACAATAACAGGAGGAAGTTCATTTATATGATTTCTAAAAGCAGATTAAACTTGAATTCCATACAAATCTTATACAAATCTATGGTCTTTGAGGCACACAATCCGAACAAAAAGACCATCAAGGAAATCTTTTTAAGGCTAAAAGGTCTCCTTGTTTATGTGGTTCACTTTGATTCTGCACTTGATGTCTAATCGCTTACTAGCGCACACTGTGCCCATCCGTTCGTGTGAAGTTCTTATGTGCGCCTCTGGCATTGATCAAAGCGGAAACACAGGCATAAAAGACACCTTTCATAGCACTTCATAACCATACAGGCCCCATCTATACACCTGCATCTGCTGGAACCCATCCAAGCTGAACCATGTCAATCCATGCAGATTTCTGTGTTAAAATGTGGCTTCAAGGCTTATATATGTTGTATTTTTTTGCCCACAGGGGAAAGAAACCATAATATTGATAGCGTAATCTACAAGTGGAACCCAGTTACTCAGTTTTTTGAGGTCAATCAGACAATCCCCACCACTGGTGCTTATGACTGGGAGTTTTTCAGCATTGGCCCATATAACTTCCTTGCAGTCGCTAACACTTTCAATGGAAGATCTACAGTCATTGATTCTACCATCTATATCTGGCTGGGAGGGATGTTTCAGCCTTATCAGTTCATTACAGTGAGTGAAATGATCTTCTCTCAGCATTGACCAATAATATCAATATTTACATTATAAATGTCTTTAAAGTTACTTGAGTAAGTATACATGTCCAAGTAAAAGCATTCATTTTTCCAAACAATCTTTCAGACCTTTGGGGCGATCGACTGGGAGATGTTCCAGATTGAAAACAGGGTCTTCTTGGCTGTGGCGAATAGCCAGATGCTAACAGAGGAGGGCAAGATACAGTACTCCATCAACTCTACCATCTATGAGCTCAGCATGACATCTCAGACCTTCATCAAGTTTCAGGATATTGAAACAAACAGGTGAATTGTGAACTGATCTTTGTTAGAAAATACTACTTTTCACCTTTCGTATTTTTATTTAAGGAGCACTTTGTTTGGATCTTGCAGTGCTTTGGACTGGGAGTATTTTACTGTGGGAGATGACAAGTTTCTGGTGGTCGCTAACTCCTACGATGGAAACTCATACTCTCTTAACAGTGTTATATACAGGTACGGCTCTCATATTGCACCAGGGTTATTGTTAAATTAAAACCATTAAAACAGTATTACTTGAAATTAAACATTAACTGAAATTTAATATAAAAAAAATCTATTTTTTGGTTTTAGCTAGTTACCAAGGAAAGTTTAACTTGAAGTACTAAAACACCTAATAATAATAATAATACAAATAATATATAAATATTTATACACACACACACATATATATATATATATATATATAATTAGGTAATTTAGTACTTCAAGTTATAGTTAATTTAGCTATTTCAGGTAAAAAAAAAAGGTCACAAAAGCTGGGAAAGCTCAGCGGCAATAGGCAGAATTAAATTAACAAATACACTTATTAAACAATATTGAAACTTCTATTATTTAATCTGAAATCTATAAAAAGAAAGAATATATAAAAATGAAACATTAAGAAAATCTATAATAGTATTGAAATTATATTATGAGTGGTTTGAACACATTTATCTTCTTATTTCTAAGCTTCTTGTAATTTTTTCCATTTATCCATCCATGTAAACCAAATTCTGTGTTCAAAGTATAATGTTACCCTGAATTTTCAACTGCAGGGTCTGTACGAAACTGCTCAATTACTATACTAACCCAGGGTAATATAAATGTTTCTTAAAAGGCATTAAATATTCTATATTTATATTCTAAATGTGTTGAATTTGTTCTATAGTCACAATAAATGTCAAGACAAAGGTTTCTTTGAAAACAGGCTTCCTGATCACAGACAGCCCTGCACCTGACAAGCTGACCTCAGTTCTCACTGATAGTAGTTCTGTAATGACACACTGTACCTTTAAGAGTAAAATATATTAATATCATTATAAATGGGTGTTTTGCAGGTGGCAGGGTTATGAGGGGTTTATCCCGGTGCACAGACTGAACACCAATGGCTGCAGAGATTGGGAATATTTTAACACAACCGATGGCTCCTACCTCATCTACTCCAGTGCCAGAGCTGCTCTCTCCAAAGTCCTTAAATTAAGGACCATCTAGTGGCACTGGACATATGGACTGTATGTGCTGCCAGAAACAGCAACTCAAAGCATGTAAACTCATGAATCAGATGTTCTTCAGTGCAAATGTTAAATCAATGTATCACATGATGATACTTTTAACACATGCACTTAATGGCATACCTTGAAACCAGCTGAAGGATAAATCTCATCACTAACTTTCAAATCAGTCCACTGACCGCCTGAAAACAACAGCACAATCACAAAACAGTCAGAAGTCTTATACCTGCACTTATTTGCACACAGATCGTCAATATGCTTTGTTGATTAAAATGTCATTATGTCCTGTGGTTATGCATCATTACTCTGCACATGAAGACAAATAACATTTTATCGATGACTGGAAAAAAATATTTTATCAACCAACAAAGAAACAGTATTTAACTGTACTGTACTGTCTGTAAGCTAATGATTTACATTTTTATTAGAAGGCCTTTACATTGAAGTGTACAGTAAATATAAGTAAGACATTATTTATAATAGATCGATAATAATACAAATGACAATGAGGATTTTAATAATACACAGATTCTTTTTATATTATAACTGTGACTTATTTTAGAATTTGATTGTGTTGTAAAATAATGTTTTTTTTTTCTGTGTCATAATTATCAGTGGGCTGTGCCATATTGTAATGCAATATAAGTCATTCTGATTACATTAAACACTTTTCAGTTTTGTTTTACTAAGTTTATTAACCTTTCGGGTTTGTCAGAAAATGCAGGCGATATTCATCCTGTCTTGGGAACAAAGGCTTATAAAGGCAAATACATGCCAATACAAATGCAATGATGCATTTTTAGTGAATATCACACTTTCACTCTGCATGTGCTTATTTGTTTATTGTGTTACTGAATATTATAAAAAGTCACTCTTTAGAATACGTTTAAATCTACAGATTGCAGAAACCACTCTTTAAAACTGAATTAGACAAAATGCAATTTTGTATTTTAGGCGCCATCTACTGGAAACTCAGAGGTATAAATTATATTTTATTTATCTGACATTTAGCAGAGGAGTTTAAGTAAACAGCTGCTTTAAATCTGACCGGTGACTAAAAAAGTGGCTAAATATAGCTGAACATAAATCCTATATCAATATATAAGTGCACGTGCGCTTTTCTAATTTTTAAACGTAACTTCTTGGAATATTCAATTACTTTCGACTTTAATTAAAGTTATTTAAAAATAATAATTAACACAAAATCACAAGGAATACGTGTATGTGAATATGACTTTTTCGAATGATAATAACATCAAAAATGCTTTTTATTTTTATACTAGTATTATTCACATCTTTCTCGCCACTTTTTCTAAAAAAGGAATTAAAATATATGTACGTTTGTTGTTGTGTAAGGTTAGCCTATAAAAACAGCCTGCTAATGCATCAACATAGTAATTTGTAAGTAGGATAAGTATTTCAGTATAGGCTAGTTCAAACAAAGTCATGTGAAGAAAACCGCGGGAAATACAATTCAGCTCATTGCAATGCACTGCAGCAGTTTCCCATTCATATAATTTGTAGTGTAGTAGACGTGGGAGAAATTACTATGAGCGTCGTCCAATCGTCGCCTTGCACAGTTATCCTCGACTACACATCAACCAATCAGGTCCTTGCTTACTGAATAGTAAAGAATCTTTCCGAGGTAGGAACAGCCACTCCGCGTTTGATGCCATTCGATTGGGATTTGTTTTTTTAACAGTAGCTCTATGTAAAACGAATTAAATAAAGGGCTGGATGTACAAAACATATTATAGATGCATACATAACGCTCAGGCTTTGACAAGAAGCTTTTGTCGGTGTAGTATTTTCGACGCCCTCTAGCGGCTGTTGCTCTGCCGCGCTAGGGGGAGTGGAAAAGCTAAATAAAGCCTCTACGACCGAGAAAGGCGTTTATTACCAGGCGCTCGATCTGTGTGCGTTTGGGCGCTCTATTTGTGTTTCATTATCTGTAATCTCTCTCCCAGTGTTACCATTGCAGCGTAATACATACTAAACAACAATGAGTGACGCCGAGAAGGAATTCGTGGAGCGGGTATGTGGTATTTTTGTACTGTTTTTGTATTTTTGCACGCGCCCTTCCCTGTTTCTTCTGGAAATGTCCTCCATATTGTATGCTAGATAGCAGGACTGAATCAGACGGACTTCATTCATTTTGTAAAATCTGATTATTACTGTACAAATGCAATGATGGACTCGATGCTTTTTTGTTTTAACGTCTCTAAACACTTAATAAAATGCTGTAGCTTTTACATGTATTATGGATTTGTGACGAAATCCAAGTATCCAAGTTAACGTGCGTTAGCCAGCTTTAATGCTAGCAGACAGACAACGTGCTTCAGATCAGAAAGACATTTAACTGCCTATCAGTTTCTGCTTTTTTTAATATTAAGCAAAATGTGTTAACAGTACAGTCTTTACTAAGTGTTGTTTTCTCCTCGCATGTTTTATTAAATCTATATAACCTGTATGAGTAATACTTGCTGCTAATACGTGAGAGAAGGTCATCCTGAGCCTTAAAGCTAATCCCATATGCACAATTCGTTTCAAAATCACGTGCACTTTTAATATCATAACATTAGTCTATTGTTATTATAAAAACAATAACAGTAGATGTAATGTATAGGCATATCAGAATGATCCTTTCAAATCCTTCAAGTTGACTTAAATATGTAAGATAAACATGTGTTAATACAAGAAATACAATTACGTTTTAGTTTGTAGTTGAAGTAATTGCTTTTGCATGCATGCTTGCATAAGGCTCAGGATGCACCTGAAAGTATCTAATTGTTCTTCATGATGGATATTAAAACTCACTTTTCATTTCTGTTGGTTCATCTATAATGTTTTCCCCACACTAATAAAACAATAGGATTATTGGTTGTGATGTCCAGTGTTTACACATTCTTCATCCTTTTTGTTTTTTTTGTTAAGGTTAAGGTTGGAAGAAGAGAAATCTGGACGAAGTCAAATGTCAAGTTGTTAATGCGAATAATTTGAAGCTGAATTTTCAGTGCATGCTAATTTTCGAAGCAAAAGAAGTTCCCATATAGCATTTATGGGCAGTGAGAGAAATGGGGGAAGAGGAATGAAGTCAGAAATGAAATTGAAACTGAAGAAAGAAGAAAAGATGTGTTATGAAGTTAAGATCAGAAGTTATCTGGGATAAGATCGCAGCGCTAAGTAACTCTTAGTATGTTTGTCCCATGCGTGCATGCATAAATCTTCTGTTGTCCATTTGTATTGCAATAGTTATTATTGTCCTGCAGCATGACAAATTTACAGGTAGTTATTTTCATAAGTAATAAAGCATTACATGTCAAAAAACCTACAAATTCCTATGTTGCTTCACAGTAAATTTACATCATTAACACTAGTTCATGTACCTGCAGGGAAAAGGCCACTGCATATTATCCTAGTCTAGAATGGTCTCAAACTCATTTATATGCTTACAGTAATTAATCATTCTTAGTTTGACTGTGTTTTCTGACTTTGACATGATTTGGATGTGGTTGGTTTAGGAGTCCCGCTCGACCTCTAGGAGCCCAAGTCCTAGAGGATCTGCTAAGTCAGCCAGTCGCTCACCAGAACGCTCCCCTGCTCAGTCGAAAGAGGGGTCCCACCACTCTCGTTCAAAGTCCCGCTCTCGTTCCAGGTCCAAGACTCGGTGAGTATTTCTAGGTTATTTTGAGGTCAAACCATCTGTATGCAAAAGCAAGGGTCTTGAAATGAAGTTCAAGTGGTTTACGATAAGTACTTTATAGGAAAACAAGTAAAAGTATAATATTATTTCAAAATGTTATTACTTGGTTATGAAAATGAAAATGCTTAAAACAAGTATACATTGCTTAAATAGAACTGATATCTGTAAAAAACAAGCTTTTGATCAGTTTCACCATAAACAAGACTGAAATAGATAGGTTTACATATTCCTCTAAATATCTATTCTATAAGAATCATTGTTTGTTTTGTGCTTGTAAGAGTTTTTTGGGGGGACGTAGGGAAACAGGTGTGTTGCTTTTGATTAAGTCCAAAACTGAACGTCATTTGAAACTGTTGAAATGTCCTCGTGTCTCAGCTACTAGTGGAATTCACAGTACATCGAGTCGGCAGAGTGGAAGTTACACCTGCTGCTTTCCGGTTAAAAGTAGAAATGATGTTTGGGCCAGATTTTAAAAAATGTAACCCCACCCAGGACTACGATTTTAAGCACTCTGCAGTTGATCATTTGACATGGGTTGGTAGTAACTTGATATATAATGAAATTGAAGCCGGAGGTTCTTGTCTGTCTAAGAAGTTGAAGACAGGACTTATCACTTGGTAAGTTGATAGTCTTGCTGTCTGTTGCCTTTTACGGTGCTCCTTTTCATTTTACTCCATCCTTCTGCAGGTCCCGCTCCCATCGGAGTTCTCGTCGGCACTACAGTCGTTCCCGTTCACGCTCTCATTCTCGCCGAAGGCGTTCACGCAGCCGTTCCTACAGCAGCGAGTATCACCGCCGCAGCAGTCATAGTCATTCTCCTATGTCCAACCGCAGACGTCACGTTGGAGACCGGGTGAGACCAGGAGTCAGATCCATACATGTTCTGTGCAGTGTTTTTGTAGTGCCATATTGTAATCTGTAAAGTTTTCTTCACCTTTAGGCAAACCCAGACCCAAACAGCTGCCTGGGAGTGTTTGGCCTGAGCCTGTACACCACAGAGAGGGACCTGAGGGAGGTCTTCTCCAAGTTTGGCCCTCTGAGTGATGTCAGCATTGTGTATGACCAGCAGTCTCGGCGCTCTAGGGGTTTTGCCTTTGTGTACTTTGAGAACAGAGAAGATTCAAAAGAGGTGAAATTATAATTTTTTTTAACACCCCCACAGCTGATTAGTAAGATTCAATTGAGCGGCAAAATCTGATTGGTTACTAAACTACAGTTGTTCTTTTAAATGGATTTCCAGTTGTTTGTTCATACAAGAAATGGAGAATATTCTGTCTTCGCTTCAATCACCAATGGACCATTTTACCAGTTTTTCCAGTTGCTTGATTCAGAAGGTTAAAGGGATATTTCACCCAAAAATTAGTTCTCCATCCGTAATGTTGCTGTCTCCAGTAAAAAAGGAAGCTGTTTGAAGTTGTTCTAACTCCACCCATTTGTGAACAACTAAAGTTGTTACATTTATTGTTGCATTTACATATTAGATTGCTTAAATATAAGTAAACTATCTTATCAAATTTTCATTTTTGGGTGAATGATACCTTTTAATTAGTCAATTGTAAACTTCTGCGTATTGACTGCGTAAAAGTTGCACTTTTATTTTTTGATGTACAGTACAGAATGTACCTGGGAGTGTAATGGCTTTAAGCAGAAAGAATATTGTTGTGTGCTCATTGTTGTGTGGGTTATTCTTGTCTGTTTTGGTTTTAGGCTAAGGAGCGTGCAAATGGCATGGAATTAGATGGCCGCAGAATCAGAGTTGACTACTCGATTACCAAGAGGCCCCACACACCTACTCCAGGAATATATATGGGCAGACCAACATAGTGAGTCTGTTTAATCACACTCGCATTACTCATCTGAATGTTCTAGATCAGGGGTATTCAACTAAAGTTTAAAGAGGTCCAGTCAGAATTTTTTTTTTGAAGCAAAGGTCCGGAAAATTATAATGTCTAACAAGTTAGTGTAATAGCTTATATATTTAACTTTTTA
>JAUMHR010000056.1:6581887-6597772 GCA_032361145.1 Enteromius fasciolatus
ATGCTTGGAAATAATATATTCCCAGTTAGTTCTCCTAAATTCCCATTAATTTCCATAATTCCCATTATTTCCATGTTCTTTCCAATATGGAATATTTCCAAAATTCCCAAGCTTAACTTACAACCCTTCTCCGCGCCAACAAAGATTACCGTTTGGCGCCATCTTGTGACAAACGCTGGACAACATAAGGTGCAATAAATAACTAAAATACATCCATTGTTATATATTCATATGTAGATGTTATAAAATGTCTACGGTTGAATGTTAGTCACGTGGTACTATATCGTTTCGCGGAAGAATGAAAATGTTAATTTAAAACAAATACGCCAATAAAATGTTTCAAATTCTTATTCACCTTCAGTTTTTTTTCCCTTATGTGGCAAGTAATAAGCGGGATAATATACAGGCAGCCGGTAGTCATCGCAAAATAAGCCCCTTCAGCGTGATACTTGTTGATTGACAGACTCGAAGTACACACACAAACACACACACAGAATAGAATTATTACCTTTTAATATTGTCTTTGAATGCTGATTTAGAATATTACAAGCTGTAGAGCAATTTAAGTGAGGAAACTAATATGTCTCATTTGAAAACAAATGCATTAAAACTATACAAAGGCTTTTTACATGAGCACATTTGAATTAAAATATATTCACTTTTAAATTACCTAATTAATTACTGACCTGATGCGAACATGTGTAGCTAAACCTGACAGATATTGTCTTGGTCTGGAGCGAGATCTAGCGTGAAAATAAGCGGAGCAACATCAAAACTGCCTAAATGGCTCTCAATTAGCATGCTGCAGTTGCACTTTTCACCACGGATTTACATTGTAATGTCTGTGAGGCACTGTTGAGCATGAATGCCCAACTAGTATCGTTTTACACACCTACCGAAGCTTTCAGTGAATTTTAATATCCTGCACACTTTGATTTGAAAATTGCCAAAAAAAAATCTGAAAAGTATTTGTTGCAGGGCATTTGCACTTTATTCAGCTTGTATTTTGGTGGTCTTGATCAGTATTTTAATGATCAATGTTGAATTAAAATCATTTATTTTCTTGTGTGCAGTGGTGGAGGCCCGAGTGTAAGCCGTCGACGCGATTGCTATGAGCGAGGCTACGAGCGTGGATATGATCGCTATGATGACCGTGACTACTACAACAGCAGGTCATACAGGTGATTTTTCCTACTGTTCAACTGTCTGCAAGTAATTGATCAAAAGTGTAAACAAGATTTATACTAGTTAATCACATCCAAAATTAATTAAGTTTATATAAAAAATTGCAGACATGCATGTATTTTAACAACAAAAAAGTATAAATGTAAGTATTTTAAAAATATGCATTTATGCATAAATATACACGGTACACATAAATATATACAATTTTATTTTGAGTTCTTAATAATTGTTTTTGACGGCACTAATTTATGCTGTTTTCAACTTTTGTTAAGGAATCGTGAATTGAGTATCACATTTTAAAAAAAATTAAATAGTAAAGCCTATCAAAATCAAGCCTAATCATCATATAATATGTCATTTCTATAGAAACTTGTGACACTTAAGACCTACGTAATGACACTGAAAATTAAATTTTTCATTACAGGAATAAATTAAGTGTATTAAATTATTTTAAAGTGTAATGTTGTTTGACTATATTTCAATAGCCATTTATTTGAATATTGATCAAATAAATCCTCCTTTCAATAACATGTTCTTTACAAAAATGTTATGACAAGGTTTTATTATCAGTAATATCTGACTTGTGCTTGTAAAAAAATTTCCTGATATTATTTTTTTAATAATTAAATGTTAGACATCTAAATAATAGTACAATTACTGTACAGGACAGATTACTGAAGGAAAAGTTGATGAGCACCACTGGCAAATAGGGCAAGTGACCGTTGATTTAACTGTCCTGAAACACTCAAGGCTTGCTCCAGGACATCAACTTATTCTTACTTTGAGCCTTGGTCCCACAGACTGCATACTGCTTGCTATGCTGCAGTTTTAAAGTGACTTTATGATCAGTAGATACAGCGGCTCCCATTAAATCTCAGCTTTCCGTTCACAGGAGAAGATCCCCCTCTCCTTACTACGGCCGAGGACCGTACAGGTCAAGATCGCGCTCTCGCTCCTACTCCCCTCGTAAGTACTGCGCAAACACTACCACAAACTTCACTTGTATTGTCTCCCTGGCTTTGTTTCAAGAGTGTTTCCATCTCAACACGGTGTGAATGCTCTGGTAATTTGACAAAGTATTAAGTAAACTTTTTTTATTTATTTTATTTGTTTTTTCAGGTCATTACTAAAGTGAAGTTTGACCCCCCTGGCCGTCTCAGAAGATGATGTTGATGACAATTACATTCTTGTTGACGTAGATGTTTACTTCTGGTGGCATGAGTTTGGATGTACTTTAAACTCAATCCGTTTGATTTCTTGCCTAAACGTTTCACATGTCTTTGACTGATCTGGATATTTCAGTAGTTTGAATATTTGTGCAGTTTTTTTTTTTTCTCTCCATCTGATGCTGAACTTGCGTTTATTTTATATAAAGTGTCCTGCTCACACCCCATTTTGTTTTTATGCATTTTAAGCTTAGCAGTGGTCTTGCAATAAACTGCTTTATACCTCCCACCTGATGTGAGCTTCTGCTTCAATTACTCAAAACATTTTTGGACAGCATATTTATCTAATGCATACAAAATTTCTCTTGAGACATTTGCAGGGAATTAATAGGTTTATTGAACAGAAACGCTAGAACACCATTGCCTGAGCTCTGTTCCAATTTAAGTCTCATTACCTCAGAGAATATATTGTTAATAATAGGATCATCTAAAATAATTTTCCAGCATGTGTAAAAAATGAAGTTTAAAATACTCTGTGATTTAGCATTAAATTGAACATAGTTTGGATGTCTTTAGCTGACCAATTTGGGATTCCCTACTTTTACTGTACCTGGCTCTTGGAGAGATTTTAATTGGCTTTCTGAAGTTCTGAAATCGGCATCATTAATATATTTTATGTGTTTTTAAGCAGCACAAACTGACATTAACTGGCCCCAGTTTAGTCATAGATTGTGTTAGCAAAGATTAAGCTGTTGTAACACTTTTGCTTCTCTGCACTGCTGCATTTGGAGAGCAATAATGTTGTGGGGCCTGATTTGGAGCTCAGATAAATAATGTTGAGACACAGGAGAAAACCCCAGTTTACTGCAATACAGAGCAATCCCGTACTGATGTATAGTCTTTTAATTGCAAGAATCAGCAGAACATGGCAAACAACATTTTGGGTAATGTTAGATTTTCATTATAGTAATGCAATGAATAAAATCATAAGGATATTTAATAATTTATTAACCTTGTGTGTGTGTATATATATATATATATATATATGAAGAATGATTTCAGATATTGCTCAAAAATGAGTCATCTTTAGAAGGCTCTTACCACAGTCTACACAAGTGGAATAAATGCATTATATTCGTATATAACGTCCATGCTCCTCCTAAATCATAATTCCATAAGGTTTCTCCACATTCCTGTTTCTTTTCCATTTACATGGGCGTTCCCAGAGAAAGTCCCGTTTTCCAGCTGCTATTCTCTTTGGAGTCTGTGCTTACAGTTTTACTGTCCCAATTATTAATCCTAGATTAAATATCGAATCAAACACGAAGGCTGTGAACCAATACTAAACAAACGACGAGTTATTCTCACGAAGGACAGAGGAAAACACCCATCAACACCAGAAAGACGCCGATCAAGCTGTCAATCACAAATGTAAATGAAAGCTGCTTCTGAAAACGATTTAAATACGCATGCATCCGTTTATTAACACAAGCTGGAGGGCTGCAGGACCTGTCATTACAATATATCTTGATTTGAAGACATTCTCTTCCTGTTAGTGGATTTAAATGAACTAACCATCCTGTGTCGCTCACTGGGTTTTATCATTATGCCTTATCCAGTGATTTATGGTGGCAAATTGAACACCAAGCACCAGTTTAAGTCCATAAACACCTCAAAAGTGATTTTGTGATATTTAAGAGCGGTTTTATTTAGAGGCGGCGCTTGTTGGCAACAGAGTAACGTCGCAACGACACTTTTTTTTCAATCCCAGTAAGAGTTTGAGCAGGAACAGAGTTGTGTATATGTAGCAGGGGGGTCCGGCTGCATCTGGGGGGTGACTGCTGATTTTCAGCACGTTTATTTTATTTTTTTTCTATTTTATTTTCTCCTTATTTTCCTTACTTCGAGCAATCCATTGCACGCGCGCGCGCGCCGATATATTTGGACGTACAGATTTGGGTATAGACCATGAACAAACTCTATGTGGGGAATCTGAGTCCTTCGGTGACCGTGGAGGACCTGAAGCAGCTCTTCGGCGAGAGTAAGCTTCCCGTGACCGACCAGGTCCTGCTCAAATCAGGCTATGCCTTCGTGGACTTCCCCGACCAGAACTGGGCGATTAAAGCCATCGAGACTCTATCCGGTAAGTGCGTTTTCCACGTCGCGCAAAGTCGCGGTTATATATATACCTTGGACTGACACCGTAAAAGTCTTTCTTTGGAAAAGAAAAGAAAAAGTAACGCTCGGGCATCAGCCGCGCGCTGCTCCGGTTCTTCGCAATTGCGCGAGTGAACGCCGCGAGCTCAATCACACTCGCGCTCGCTCGCTTCCAATACGCGACACAAGTTGAATTTATGCTAGAATTGTTCAAATGCTCGCTTGTTTCGCCGAGCCGAGGTGCTGAACGGGGGTGATTTCTCAGTCAACGGCCCATAGGAATGTATCGGATGGGTCTGATGCTAGGGTGGCAGGCGTAATTATTTTTCAGTTATTTTTTGTCTTGATTTTATTGAAAAGAAGCAAGCGAACTGAGCGAGAAGAAGGCGTTACATGCATGTTCATATGGTGTCCAGGTATGTTTTTACGAGGTGTCTTAAAGGTGGGTGATGGGGGTCTGGAGGAAAGTGCTAATAAACAGGTAGCTGGGGGGGACGGAGGTGAGATGCCAATTTTTGTGCTGCGCCAGGCCACTCATACACAACAGATGCACAGCACAACACCCTCTATATTCTTCGTTCACGCTCGCGAGTCGTTATGCATGCAGCAGAAAAGTACACGTCCAAACCTACTTGCTGAAACGGAGCAAATTTAGGCTGAAGAGTCGTATCCTTTGACCTCCCTTTCCTCAAACTCTCCTCATTGCTCGAATGTGGTTAGTGGGAGTGGAAAGCATGGCTGCCCATTCTTCATATTGTATCAGCTCATCAAGCATTTCGCATAATATCATCAGGCATGATAGGAAATGTGCTAAAGATATTACACCTTACGCGTGGTCGTGATAAAACTCACTACGCCGTGGACGTGCATTTATAAGCACTAACTTGCACGTGTGATTGTGTCCCACGTATTTACGTTGCACGCGCGGTTGTTTGTTTTATAAATAGGAGTGAAAACGCTGAAACATATTTCAGCAGTGTCGATAATGCACTGGACGAATGTCATTTTGTGATCATTTTTTTTTTTTTTTGGTCGCAGGGAAAGTTGAATTACATGGGAAAGTGATCGAGGTCGACTACTCCGTTCCTAGAAAACTAAGGTAATAATTTTGCTTTTTAATATGCTTTTTCTATGCAAAGAAGCGTGAGCTTGGTCGCATTTGGAAATTGGCGGAGCAGTGCTGTGTCTTTGTAAAGCTGTGATGTGTTGCGAAAATTCAACTTAAATTTTACCTTATTTTGTGTATTTGTCCCCCCAGGAGTAACCTTTATTTTTAATACCATGTTCTTCTTGCCTGTTCATTTTATTTGACTTGCATTTTTAATTAGTGCATGTCAGGGTTAATGAGCTCGTATTAAGCGTTAATACCTGCACAATATGGCCTGGACTAAAAATATGCTGTTTTACCTTAGTTATAATTTGTAAAAGTGCTCTCTGAATGTATCAAGCGTAAAAAAGAATATTGGTATTGGGTGTTTCCTTGCATATTCTAGCACAGATTTTCCCTCAGTAAAAAAGGCTTCAAGTGTTTTACGTGCAATAGCTCCAGGTTGTAAATAATTACGTTTTTCAACATATCTGAAAATCTGACATTACGGCTTTTTTCTTACGCTTGAGTTGTACAAGAGCAAGATCATTGTGCATGACCTCATGGCGCGTGTTTAGGCCCTTCCGTGGCCCACGTGACTTCCCCTATAGGCCCTACGTTTGTGTTCCACGGGAGGGCGGCATAGAAATGCCTAGAGAACAGCCCATAACCTTGAGATTTAAGTGCTTATGTAAAATTACATGTACAGACTTACAGTTCTTGTCAAAAGCACGCCTGTTACGGCGTTTCCTTGTCAGGCAAGGCGTCACCCACAACGCTTAAATCGAAAAATAACCTTGCTGTAAAGGTGGAGAAGCGTTATTTCGGTAAACGTATAGATACTGGTCTCTGGCGACTCTGAGGGTCGCATGTAACTCGGGGAGCGTGTTGCATAAAGTGCGCAGTCAAGATGGCCAGTCTTTGATTTGGAAGAGTCGGCCATGCTGCTGCTAGAGTCAACCTAACATGACTGAAAGCAGCATGCACAAGCAGAACGTGTGTGTGTGTGTGTGTAGCTCGTTCTAAAACGTTTAACGCAGTTCTAGAGTGCTTCTAGAATGAGAAGTGTAATCTGAAGCGTCTCAGGTTACACGTGAGATATTTGGACGTATTTATGTCGGAATATATTCCTCACACACAATGCGCGTATGTGTTAGATATGGTACTGCAGTTTCCCATGTCTATAATTTCCGTGATTAAAAGCATTTCGGGTATTATTTATGCCAGGGTTTATTTTACAGTGCATTTTAGTTTATACGTATTGAGCATTGCTAATATGCATTACGCATGTGACGTGGATATTCAGGGGAGCAGCACATACGTTCGTTTTTGCTGTTTTGATTATTTTTATTAACCTGTGTTAATGTTAGCGGTATTTCACTGAATCCTTGGTGCATTCTGTGTTTAATGCCGTTTAAGGGTGTGTTTAGTTACAGCTGTTTTCATATATATGCTTAATTTCTATATCCATACTCTGTTAAATTACCTTAGAGGAGATCTACTCTTTAAAAAGTAAATAAATTAAGACTAAATCGTTTTCATGTCCTTAGCATTTAACAAAGCTTTAAAGAAAATGGTATTTAGGTGCATGATGCCAAAATCTGGCATATATCTGATTCTTACATTTTTATTCTCTGATTTGCTTGTTTATAGAGTTGTTACCTTGATAATTATAATATTATTGATCAGTTGTTTTATTGATTGGTAGTTGTTTAACACTGGACCTTTTTTCTGTAAGAATTTAGAAAAGGCTATACATGCTGACATTAAATTATCATGATAAATTGGCTTTTGTTAGAAAAGGACTAATTAAAAAAAAACTAAATTAATGAGACTAAATCAGCCCACTTAAGTGATTACATAGAGCTATTTTTAATGTTTATTATGGCATTTTGCATTTGCTGAATGTATTTTACAGTTTGTAGAAATAATTCAAACTTGCTTTTTAGGCAGCTTTTTTTGTTATTTGTTTTAAGTAGTTATATCATTGCTGTTTTTGAGAAATAATATTGCATATAAATGCATTTTAATATAGCGCCCGAAACAATGTTGAAAAATATAAGTGATCAAATAGACATATTACATTTTAAATGAGTATTGTTTTTGCCAAATTGGCAAATTGATCTGCAAGTTATCAACTACTGTTTGATTGTGTGTCAGTAATGCATTGTTTTAGTGGCCAGTTGTGTTTTATATTTTCACAAATCAAGCTCTAAGACAAATCATGTTTCATGAACAATGCTGAACTTATTACCTTGTACCTGAACAGTCAGCTGTCTGAAAATTAATTCTAAATTATTATTTTACATAGAATTTTACCAACTCAATCTAATAATGTGGCACATTTGTAACAAGTGTCATGCGGTTTATTTTGACTGGTTTTCATATTTAAAAAAATTGATTTAAATAATAATTTCTAATATTATTAAATTCTATTTTTGTAAACTGGTGTTAAATATCTGTTTAGAATAGAAATGTTCCCGTGTTTTTATGTAGTTTGTGAAAGCTCTATTGCAGTGGTTTTTGCATTGAGTAGCTTTCCCTTGTTGTATGTTACTATTAGATTCTTGAATTTTGGCTTACATTAAGCAGTGCTTTACTGAGCAGCCTGTGCTCCTATCTGGATTCTCTCTGTTTTGATGATATGTTTTATAATGGAGTCCTGTGTATTTGCAGTAGGGGAGTGGAGGCATGAAGAAAATATAGTGCAGAGCTGCATGTATGTAACAGAGTACATTTAATGCTGTGAATAATTTCAAATGTGCTTCTCATTCTTCTAAAATATAAATATTGTTTTGTATATAATTATAATCTGTTCAAAATTATGCATTTACAGTGCATTGATGATGTTTTAAGCATGCAAGTAATGACTAGTTTAAAATGATTCTGAAATGTTGTCCAAATAACGTATATTTAAATGTCCTCACAATTTAGATATGCTTTAATAACTTGTGTTTATTGCTGTGCTCAACCGTAATTAACCACAAATCCTTAATTCATGCTCTTGTCATTGAAGTGACTATTTTTGTGAATTTGCTAATTTGGTTTCTTAACTACCAGAAGAGGTTTAGAAATATTCTCCACTTTCTGTTGTCATATCTTGTTGCTGTGCTTATGTGTGACAGCAAGCGCGATCATTTAAATTATCTAGGTTGTTAGGAACAATTCAGTTTATTGATCTGATAAAATGATTGTTATTTAGCCAAATCCAAACAATAAAATATGATTTTGAAGCTTGCAGAACAAATTCATATTTAAACTGTACTAAACAGATATGAATTGAGTACAGACAATCGGATTTGGTTTTGTTTTAGGAATTATGATTGATTCATTTCGTTTTTTTTTAATCAAGTGAAATTGGTACTGTGTAATGTGTATGGTTTACTCGATTATAGTTGATCGATTATTTGTCGTGTAGAAATATTCATACTCTGGTGAACATGATGTATTTTACTTTATAATTTTATGTTTGTCAGGCAGATTAAATTAGTTTCTCCTTTTACTTTAATTCCCAATATCTCTGCTTTTTTGTTTTCGGTATCTAAGGGTTTCTGTAAAAGGATAGGTTGTAGATTTGATGGCTATATCTGGATGACTAAACCGAGTCAAATGATTTTTCTTTATTGGCTCACGATTTGAATAGATTGAGATGAAGGCTAAGAACAGATCTGTAGCTGGTAAAGTGGGTTATGAAGTTGAGCTCTCAGTAGAAAACTAGTCACAAAGCCCAGGGGCATTAGGATCTCAGAGATGAGGTTGGTTCAGTAATACCTTTTCCCCATCACAGCTTTATTCATTGTCACTTATGCCAAACAAATTACCTATAATACTCTGCATTACATCCTAGAGTATGTGTCAATTCATAAAAGATTATTTGAATGGCTCAGGACTCTTTCTGAAGCACGCTTGGGTGTTTATTTTCAGAAAATAACATGCAGTGGGTGTGATGCTAAAAATCCATATTCTTTCAGATTTGTTACAGCTTTAGGTGCTTTTACATTATATGCGTTGCCATAAACACATAAGCAATGGTTAAACTGAGCAAATGAAATTCGTTGCGTTGTCACCTTCCTCCTTCCACATGATTAAAGTGTGTCTGTAAAGCCGTGCTAGAATTGAATATCAAGTGATTTGTTCTCTTTGAATTCACTATTTGTCCAACTTGAGTCTCAATTTGCAGAGGTTTACAACAGATACTTCAAAATCTTCATATTGGTTTTTCAGTACACTATCTTATCCCTTTTTTAATGTGAATACTTCTCTATGGTACAAATATATCTAATCTACCTACCACATTGCAGCTCTTTTCATGGATACCAGCAAATCTGTTTTACCAGCGTTTAGTGTTATTTTTTTTTAATTGAAATGTTACTGTACTTTTTTTTTCAGTGTCCTCTGTAACCTCGCTTCTCTTGAGATTTAAAATACTGTAGTGCATAATTCCTCATTTGTTAATCCCTTTATCGCTATAAAGGGGGCAGAGAAAAGAAAAGGATTATATCATAAAGAATGTGAGAATGATTGTCATAGAAGCTTTTATGCTGTAATCTCTTCTGAAGCGGCTTCGGCTGCTCTCTTCACGGGCTCTTATCAAGTGTTTGTTTGTTTATAGACTAGCGGGCTAATGATAATGTTTCTCATTTGTTGAGTGTTATAAAAGAGATGGTCCGTTTTGGTTTGGTGTCAGTGTTGAACCTGTAAACAGGTGTAATGTTGTTGGTTTTTGTATTCTGTGGTGAAGGGATGACAGTTAGTGGTTGGTAGCTCATTTGCGAGTTTGCTTATGTGTTGTCATTGTACAGGTACCTTAAAAAATATGGTCCTTAATTTGTTCATATGGTGACAGGGAGCACATAAAAGGTTTAATCTCAGACTGGACAGGCTCTGCTCCTGTACACACAGTAAATCTTCAGATTTAATCTGGGTCTGTCTGTCTAGGTCGCTGCGTTGAGGAAAAAGGCTTCAGTCTGGTTGGGTTAGTGAGAAAAGGCTTAACGTGAATGGACGCTGTTTCAAAAAAAATCTGCAGTCATTTCCTGCTTGCTTGAATTGAGCTATAAAGTCGACATGAAATGAAAATTCACGCTATTTATTTTCTAAATGCACGTTTATTATTCATCCATGCAAAAAATAAAAAGATGAATCTGTTTAAAAATAAAATATCTTAATATTATCAATGTAATCGCAGAATCGTAATCTGGTAAATCATGGATCATCCGATGAAATGACAGAAGTCTTTCTGGTGACATATTTCAAACTTCTGCATTTAGTCAGCTTAAAACTCATCCCTTTATTAAAACCAAAGCAATCTTGCCTTTGACCTTTTTCTTCATCCAATCAAGAAGTGCTAAGATACCATTCTACTTTTTTTTTGGTCTTTATTAATAATCCATGTCACTCAGATGTGTGTTGAATACAAAAATAAAAGATCAGTCACTACTTCCTTTTTACACTAATTTCTCTTATGCTCCTTTATACTGTATTCACACAAAACAAAACAGAATTAGACATTTTTATTTGGGATAAACATTCATGTCACAAATAGTTCAGAACAAATACATTTGAATTGTCCATTAAACCAGGATGATTACTGTCAAGCATAAATATTATTTAAAAAATCTTGCAAAAAATGCTTCAGAACTACATTGTACTTCTATATTATTCACAAATATTTCTCTATTAGATACACATCCCCTGTAGCCTTGGCTTAGGAAGCCTACCGTTGCAGTAGAGGACTGTGGGATATCTCAGCTCAGCAGTGGCACTGCTTTGGGGTTTGTCTTGCTCTTGGGTGGCATGGCAGGCTGGGGAAATGGGCAGCTGAGAACCCAGCAGGTGCCACGTCTTGCACTTCAGCCCTGACTGGCTCACTCTGTGACTGAGCCCTGATATTGTGTGTGTGCGTGTGTTGGAGCAGTTGTTAGCCCCCAGCGCATGGTGTCAGGCTTGGTCAGAACCACCTGTCTAGTACAACCTATTCTTCTCCTAACCATTCGTGGTTGTGTTACTGCGAAGCTTCATTTGTTGGTCCACCGAAGACGCCTGTCAGTTGAACTCAGTGGCATTCATTTTGTCCTTCTGCGCAACTGTCACAAGAAATATGCGTAATATAGAGGAGCTGTAAATATTTAATTGCGGCTGCATCAAGTGCACGCTGCCTCATCTTACAGCATTCAGAAGAGAACGCACCATACCCTTAAAGGGAGCTTTTCCTCACCCAGCGGTGTTTGCAAATATTATCAGTGCTCCAACTGTTCTGGCAGAACCGAGTCTATACCCAACAGTGATTCCAGCAGAATAATCCTATGGTTACCATGGCAACCAAATAGGAGGCTTTTTTTTTTTCTTAAGAGGTCAAAGATGGATGAAAAGCATGCTGTATTATACATTGCATTTTGTAAAAGTGCATGTAGGTTGTTTTTTTTTGGGGCCCAAAGGAAATTGTTCTCGCTTAGAGGTTGTTCTTTCATATTTCAGGAGACCCGTGGCGTTTGCTGTTGTTGTTTTATTTAAGTATCAGCTTTGTCTCTGAAGTTTATTCTAAAACAGACACAGCTGAGATTGCTGTTTGTGAATTATGGAACAGTACAGAATTTTATCACAAGTTTATGGGTTTGATTCCAATGATTCTGGTAAAATGTGTGTGTGTGTATATATATATTGAATGTAATGTAAGTCATTTTGAATAAAAGCACCAACTATATTTATCTAAAATATCAGTAATATAGGTAATAGGTTAAATGACACTCGTTTTTGTCCACATGTATAATTTATTTGTCTTCTACAATGAACAGGTTTTACATTTCTGAATTAAAATTAATTTTGGGTGATCTGTCCAGTTATCATCATAAGGAAAACAAAAAACTCTTTGAATGAAAATCAAGAAAAGGAAGTAGTTTGGCATAACCTTTTTTATATTTCTTAATAAAATATATATTCAACAAAACTGCTTCACTGCTTATTGCTGTTTGAGAAAATGGTTGTCTGCCAAATCAGAGATGTGTATTGAAGGCATTCATTTGATGGTTCCACCATATGACGTTTTAGAGTTTAGCTAAAGCTTTATAATGTTATAGGCTATTTCTATTAATTTCTTTTATTTTTTTTCCCCAACATGAATACAAACATTAACATTTACTTGACAGAACTAGATTTTTCAAGATTTTCATTAATGTGGACAATTCTAAATGCCATTGCCCTGAAGTCAATAGATAGCACATCTTAAATAACTGGCAAATGTAAGGTTGTAATGTTATTGAAATCTTTTATTTTAAGATATATTTATAGTTTTCCCTGTGTTTCCTAATTTTGATATGGAAACGTGGCATTGTTTTATTTCTTAAATCTCATGATATATTGTATTTTGAAAAAAACCTAACCAACTTGCTTATAATTGAATTCTCACTGCCCATCCCTCATGGTCCATCTGCATCTCTGCATTTGGCATTTAGAGCACAATGTCTCTGGTGTTTGTGGGATCTTCCCCTACGCAAATGTGAAACTTTGTCAGTAGGATTTTTATTCATGAATCCCACTCATGCATCGACCATTTACATTTTGCCTTTCCATATGTATGATTGAGAAGGCATCAACAACACATCCTCAGAAAGCCTTGAGCGATTCGGCACCCACCTGCTCCCCGAGCACAACTATGAGTATTGTTTGATTAGTTATGAATGAAGACGCAGCCCTTCATGAGTGAACTAGAGAGATGGAGGATCACAGCCATCCACAGGCTTTGAGACTAATGAGTTTTGATGGAATTGTAATGATTAGTTCAGTGTTCCTGGGAGATCTTTGCCTTATTTGATGTAGCTTTGATGGGTCTGGAAATTTCGTTCAAATTCGTTCGGTCAAGCTTTAGTAATAGAATGATTTTTTTTTTAATACATAATACACGCTGCTGCTAGAGAAATATTTTCCCAAAGTATATACCTGTAGATCCTAAAGAGTACCTTGAGAAATCTGCCTATTGGGATTTCCGTTTATCTCAACGGCATTTTAGAATTTGTAATGTTTTTGAAAGAAGGCTGCAATTATTTCATAAAAAACAAATTAAAACAGTAATCATTTTGAAATATTATTACAGTTTACAATATTTTCAGACTACTGCTAATGGTTAAATTCTCATTGTTTCACATTGGCTCTGAGAGTCGCTGGCAGAGGGCAGTGTTTCAGAGGTGACGAGCAGTCTACCTGCTACAGTGTTGGTGACATATATACAGGCCTTAGTAAGCAAAGAAGCTCAGCCATGAAGGCGTCTGTGCCCTGTGGCGTACTCACAGATAGTCTGTTGTGGGTGCAGTTTGACAATGGACGAAACGATCTCAGCCACGTCTTTCAGTTACACCATTTTTGTACAGTGTGTCTTTGTCACCCTCTCGCTGACTGAAACGCCTCTGCCTCAGCCTTCATTGTGGGAATCAGTCAATGAGTACATTGAATGAAACTCTCCCTGATAAATATTTAGCCTGTTCGACACGGACTCTGCAGGCCGGGCGCAGAGAAAGAGCCCCTTGAAATAATCATGCTAGTGAGAGGCAGTTTGCAATCACTGGAAACAAAACAAAATTGGAGTGGAACAGAGTACAGTTTCATTCTTTGTCTAAAATGTTTTGCTCGGTCTAACTAGGCTCATCATCTCCAATACCTTTTCGCTGACACTGTGTAGGGTCCTGTGAAATCCGTCACATCGTTTATAAACGTTGAACAATACCGTTATTCATAAGGATTAACCCCTCAAAGACCGAGACTGCCGCTCGTGTCAAAAAACGGCTATTAAATGTTTAATAACTTTTGAACCACTGATCATGTCAGGGAAACCGGCCCTAAATGTTTATTTTTTTAATCCACATTTTAGCAAATTATGCTAAATGGCCCCTATAATTATGTCTGTCAGAATGTGTGTGAGATTGGTTGAGTTGATATAATGGTTCATGTAATGTTTTGAACAGAGCAAACTGAGCATGTCAAAGATAAAGAGCCTGTGTCTTTTTCAAGCATGCCGTATGTGGGGCTGTGACACATACTGCTGGTGGTATATATATCAAGCCAGAGTAAAGATGCTATTATATAATAATTGTAGGTAGCTTTGTCTGTGTGGCTGCCAGGGGGCAGGACTGCTTTATTTACATTTGGAACCATGACTTGCAGCAATAATGAAGGATGCCTCCCAAACAAGTCAAAATGAGTAATAGTGTTTGAAACAACTGGAAACGATTTTAGTTTGATGAGCAACATCACAAACTTCATTACCAGTGTTGTGCAAGTTACTTCCAAACTGTAATACATTATATATTACTTGTTACTGTTATTTAAAAGTAATGCCTTACATTACAATATTACTGATTCAAAATTTCAATGCATTGCATGACTCCTGTATTACTTTTAAGTTACTTTCACCAAAATAACTACAGAGAGCGTGCTGTCAGCGCAGCTGAAGATTTCTGCATTCAAATACGTGCAATAGACCTAAAGCTTGTCACAGTATCAGCAAAAGTAGCCTAATTACCAGGAATATGTCCGAGGAAAATAATAGGAAGATATTTAAATTATTTACTGTTTTCTTAGTCTGTGTCACAAACACCTTAAGTCATCTTTATGATTTAAAATAATAATGAAAGAGTTTTTTTTATTTGTTAAGTGGTCATTGAAAGCTTTTTTGTATTTATTTTCTTTTATATTCTTTTTTCGCTGAGTTTCGGTTAATCTTTGTGAAGCGCTCCTGTTCAAGATATTGTCAGTGCACCCAAATAAATGTAGACCCTTTATGGTTCTGAATGATGTAATATTCTGAATAATATGAGGGCGTCTGCCATTTAGTTTCCACTGGAGGTGCTTTAATGTTTAAACATTGTTATATGCTTGAAGTGTTTGTATTGCATTTTAGGCAAGTTGTGATGATTTGAAAAGGTTAAATTGATCAAACATAGTTTATGATCAGCACTGTCTGTCGCTGGACACGTTGTTGTTACTTTAAATAAATCTAAACTTTTATTTAATGAACAAAAATTCTCCAAGCATTTTTCTAAATTACCCTTTTAAAAAAACTAAACTAAATAGAATTATTTTGCCATTAAATCCAAAACTGAACTGTTTTATTAGATGAAACAGTATAAGCTGTTTTGGTAGAAGGGACAAAAAAATACAGATACAGACACATACTGTATGTATTAGAAGCTGTCCTTATTCATTTACAAATCAGGGAAAACCTGTGAATCAGGCCTTCATGGTCAAATAGCTGCCAGGAAACCACTGCTAAGGAGAGGCAACAAGCAGAAGAGATTTGTT
>JAUMHR010000056.1:6599965-6611635 GCA_032361145.1 Enteromius fasciolatus
ATCGATATTGGCCGTTAGTGTATCGATTATTTATTGCCACAGAGGGCACAACAATATATTGCAATATCGATTTTTTTCCCACCCCTACTGTATATATATATATATATTTATACAAGCGTGTTTATATGTACAAAGTAAACACATATATTATGTACACAAAAACATTTATTTTTGATGTGATAAATAGCTATTTAATCACCAGCACTCATTTTAACATTTCCGGTGATGTACAGTCATACTTTAAATAGTGCCTGTTGATACTCATTCATTAAAATAAATACATTCAAGGCACTTTGACGTAATTGATTTCTGCTTCCTTGAACTTACATCTGAGGGTTTTTTTTAGTTTGATCTGTCACTTTAAATAACACCTAAACCATTGAGTGTTTTAGTTGAACATGATAAGAAACCAAAAATGGTAGCCGCAAACAGTGACAAAGCATTCCCTTGTACTGGCTTCATTTAGTGATTCATTCAGAATGTATTGGGTCATGTTGTTGACTCAGTCCCCTGAGGAAAAAATAACATGTGGACTTGAGCGGTGGCCTTGAGGAAAGACCGAAAGTGAATTTGTTGAAACTCAAATGTAAAAAGACATTTACATTCATTTGACCCATCTGTTCCTTTGTTAAAGTCTCTCTTTTGAAGGTGCTAATGCTGCTAACTGTCTCAGCGATATTGTTCACTAACAGACATGTTGCTAGGATACGAAATGACTTCAGTTAGCACTGAGTTTCAAATGGTGAGTGGTTTGTGTGTTTTAAACTTACTGAAAGCGTATTTAGAAATAAATGCAATATTTGCTTCCTTCTATCACGTCTCATTTATCTGAGAGCAAGACGTTTGTTTGTCATTTCCTGTGAGTGTAAGAAGGCAAACACCTCAGTGTGGCACTCACTTTTATGTGACTGTTCAGGTTTTTTCTTGCATGAAGCAGCTTTATCTTTTCCAAGATGACACAATATTTTTTTTTAATGGATTATCTCACAATGAGATTTGCCACCTGAAAGCTTTACAGAGATATTCACAGGACTGAAGTCTGAGTCAAGCTTAAGGACTTTAATCAGGAGTACAAGTTAAGTCTGATGTTTCTTATGGTTTTTGGCCATAAACTGTGTCTTAAGACACCATTTATATTCTTTAAATTGAAAAAAATAGCTACAACTGTTGTTCTACAGTATAGTCAAAAGTGTGTTATTGTAAATGTACCCTTTAAGGAAAATTCTGTCATTTACTCAACCTCACGTGTGACTTTTCTGTTAAACAACAAAGAAATTTGATGAATGTTAATATCAATATGCTTAAAGTGGACTTAAATTGTGTGGGGAAAAAAATACACAGGAAAAGGTGTTTCCTTCTATTCAAAAGAAACAATGTATATGTAAAATTGCGGGAAAAAAACCTTTGAACATAAAACTTAGATATAATGCAGAGTTTTAAGCTTGTAATCTAACTGTTTAATTGAGGTTGCAATTATAACTTAATTTACACTGAAAATGCATTGAATAACTGAAAAACTATAATAATTAAAATTTAAGTTTCAAACTCAATTGTAGATGCCAAAATAAGTCTGTTTAAATAAATTCTAGAAAATTAAAGTGAAAATGAAAGTAAAACTCAGACTGTTTGAATAGCAGTTGGTGCTGCCATATTGTCACAGTACTGACGATCGCTCTTCAGCGGACACGAAAGACTTGGAGGCAGGAATTCTCAAAGAAGAACATTTAATCAAAAAACACACGGAGGGAGCTGAACAAACGTCCACACGAACTGGATACATGACCGTGAACACAAGACAGAGCGTGGTTTAAATGCTAAAACAAATCAATGACATAACACAGGACACCTGGAATACACCGCTGGCAGAGAATGAAACACTAATGGCAGGGGCGGAGTTACAGGTAAGGCAGAACATGAGGGAAACGGCATGAAAACAAACACAAGAGCATGTGGACATGGCAAAACATAAACACAAGACACATGGTGGTGTAACAGAGCCCCCCCTTTAAGAGTGGATTCCAGACGCGAAAGAACAGACTTTAGGAGGGTGGTAGAATGGAGGTGGAACAGTACATTGTGAAGGGTGTGGATGGATGGGTGTACACCGGGCTGAGTTTGTGGAGGTCTCCCGGACATGATACAGTGCGTTATGACTTACAGTGGGTCAGGCTTCTCCACGAGCCACGGCGGAGCAGACAGCGGAGACTGTCTGGGTGGAGCAGACAAAACCCCTGAGAGTTGTGCAGCCACCAGCGAAACCTCCAGAGGATCTATGGCTGGAACCAATCTCTCTGGAAGTCGTCCAGTCACTGGCGGAACTCCCGGAGAATCAGGATCACAGACAGGCTCTGGTGGATCAGGCCACGACGGCTCAGGATATACGAGTGGCCATGGCTGGTTGATCACCATCCCACCCCTCTCCATCATGACCCAGCTACGTTCATTCCTCCCCTAAAAAATCTTGGGGAGGTCTCCCGCTGGTACCGACCCTGGGTCAACATGTGTCTCTAGGGAAGGATGGTCTGGGGACCATTCGATAAATGTTATCTTACTGTGGATGAGCATCAGATTCAGTCATATGGGACGTTCTTCAAAGAGTGTTGTAACTCAAGGGAGCAGAGTTTATTGAAGGGTCAATTGCTGTTCATAAATAAATGTAGTGAGGCATATGTTAATGTTGCAGTCTTAATTATCTGTTTTTATGGTGTAATTTCCATAGGCTGGTAGAGCTCTGCATTGTAAACATAGAAGTATGTGTTTGTTGTTGAACTAGGTGTTTTCTGTACTTGCCTTCCTTTTGCAGACTGATAGACTGCTATATGGTCTTCTGAGAGATTTATTTTTTTAATTCGAAGGCCTGTAACTGTAACAGGTGGATTGTGATTGTGACGTCACTTTATGGAGTGGAGAAACTGGTCTCAGTGTGCCGGAGCAGGCTCAAAAAACCACAAGCCCGCCAAGGGCAGTTCATGCTATAATCAGCCTGTTGACTGCGCCAACTGGGTTCAGATGAGCTATAGTCTCTCTCACAAATCACTGTTTTTTTAACACTCACATTTTAAAATGTCCTGTACAACTTCCTTGCTGTTGTGCATATCTTGTTCAAATATTGTTTTAAGCACATAATGTCTGCTTTTACATTATTTTATGTGAATACTAACAATCAAAATTAATAATGACGATTGCAAATTCAGGGAAAGTATTCGATCAACATTTTGCTCTAATATCAAATTAAAAGCTTCTGAGTCAGATGATCGTCGAGGAGAGTTGAATTCAGGTTAACTTTATGGTAATGAGCTATGACGTGGTTCGGCGGCAACCAGTCAGAATGCAGAAGTCCACCGCTTGGTGGGGCGGAGAGTATAAGTTAACCACACGGAGCGTATAAGTTAACCTCGTGAAATATATTGATTGTGAAAGTAAGAAATTGATCGATGGAAACTTTTTTGTAGTACATGTTTTCTTTCAATTAAAAGCCATTTGCTGCAGCTCTCTACAACACATATTTTCCGTTTAATCCAATATGTTTTGATATGTCAGAATATTCTGCAGCAGTAACAGCTTTGCATGCTCTGGCGAAAAATTCAACTTGAAATTCCCGCTTATTTTTAGAAAATACATGAAGTTAATGCACATTATCAGAATAAAGTTTCTTAATTAACTATTTAATGCTCCTATAGCGTTTAAAACAGGACATAATAGTGTACTATTTTTAGAATCAGAATCAGAATCAAATTTATTGTCACATACACAATCATACAAAGTACAATATGCAGTGAAATTTGTTTGTGCGACCACAGAGCCACGAAGGTTTACACACTAGAGGCTTTTAAATGACCTGTGTAGCCAAAATATGTGTGTTAGAGAACATGTTCTAGCCTAGAAAAGCAGTTCTAGGCTATGAAATATAGTTTGTGCTGTTTGATTTAAATAAAAGTCCTCTTAAATAAAAGTGTTTTGCTTTGGTACCGAAATTGGTACAGAGAACCGTCGATTTTCACTGGTATTGTTACCGAATATTGAAATTTTGGTACCGTGACAACACTAGCTACAGCCCTACATTAATGTAAACTATGACAGGAAGGTAATTAGGATTTTCCAGTGACTTGTTTCATTCAAGACTGCTTCCTTTTACTGAAGAGTAAAAGAGACAGTAACTTATTACTGTTGAAGGATGTTCATGCGTAGGCTTTTCTCAGCAAATATTATATGCTGTTGTATTAATTTAGCATGCTTATTGACAGGCACATTGCAGAATTCTAAAACGTTTTTATTATTTTAGAGCATTTATATATTCTTAGACTTAGTCATCTCTTGTTATTTAAGGGAAAACTCTGTTAGCTGTATTAGAGATGCAGTGAGGATGCCTCATGTAAACACTCCTTCCTGTCTCCTGCTGTCTCCACCATTAATATCCTGGAGCAAAGTGGTCAAGCTCCTTACCAGAAATACTCTTTGTTTTTCTCTAATGGAGCTGCGGTATTTAGAGAAGGTATTTCTCAAATAGGAGAACAAACAGATCGTGGTTACCGGTGGAAGATGAAAGCACAAATAACTGATAAATACTTGCAGATTCGTGTTGCCAGGGTTTTTTGTATGTGTGTGACTGACCCATAAAATGGAGCAGCACTGGAAACAGCTGGCAGACTTTACCTTTATTTACCTAACAACAACTCTGCTGCACCATGCTTTGAAAGCAAACTCCCAGCACGTTGATTGCTTAATGCATCAGTGCACTAACAATGCCCTCCTACAAATCCTGTGATCTCTTCAGCTGAACATTTAAGCAAACAGTGAACACAATCTACCTGCTGGGTACAGTATGCTGTAGTAATTTCTGTCTTGCTTTCCTGGCTCCATGATGGATTTCATGTACATATTGTGAGAGAGCAGGGTGGCTCAGAGAGAGCTCAGGATGCTGCTGTGTGATCTGTTTGTGAGTGTGTAGCAGCTGCTTGAGTAGTAGTTATGCCTGCAGCAGTAAGCACTGTGCTGTAAATTGCAGTTAACAACATACTTTTATATGTACTCTGTAAAGCAGAAGCAAGAGTGTGTTGGACTGAAATTTTCATCTTATATGTCTGCAGTTGTATTTTTCCATCTTAAAACCACTTCAGTCATATTTTGAAATAAATATTGCCTGTAGCAATCCCAAGACTGTCAGAAATTCAATGTAGATGCAAATTATGGGAGATGTATTTTTGGTATTAATATTAATAACTTCTGCATCTTCCTGCAGGCTAAATAGATACTGTATAGATGCACTAAGTACTTAGTCATTGGGCACTGCTGTTACTGGCTAGATGTCATATTCATTCATTGCATGTTGTTCTGACTTGATTGACAGACTAGCATTCTGACTAGGGTTGGACGATGTCAACAAAATTGACATCGGATGATGTCTACAGTGAAACAAGTGTATATGATGTCATTGCATTGGCACTGCGCATGCAGAATGGTCATTGTATGACATCAAAGCACTGCGAGAGCTACAGAGAACAGACACCTTCGCATGCTTACGATTCGCTCTCGGGAGTACTTTGATGTCATATGCTGATCGTCTGCGCAGTGCCGATCCAAGTTGAACATGTCTATACATTTCGCTCCCAGTTGGCATTACACAGCATTAATCTCTCCCCACCACCTCTTAGGAATAATCAAATAATTAAATATGAAATCGATTCTGAGTAAACCAGTCGATTTTTAAAAAAAATCATTTAAAAAAAAGTATCACAATAGAGATTACGATGCATTGTCTATCGGCCCAACCCTAATTCTGACACTGCGAGCTTCATGCTTTCTCAGCTTATTTTTTTTCTTCTTTATGTTGCAGTTATTCAGATTATTATACATATGAAATATAAGAACATAATATTAGTAACGCATTCATAATTGTGACCACAAGAAATATAACTGAAAGGGGATCAGTTATATATTGATCAGTTATTTATGTTTTATTTGTTAGGGGCAGACGCAATAAACTCTGATGAAACTGAGACAGTCATCCTATGCATGAACCATAGTGCTTGTAGCTATAGCTTATTTGCAACTTTAACCCCTAACTAAGCATTACTGTGGTCTGTTTATGAATGAGGTTTGTACTTCAGAAGGGACATTGGAAGGCTAAAGGGTTAATGCTGAAGTTCAGAGTTCCGGCTTCTTGGCTGACCTACAACCCGGTGTATGACACAACTTACATCGTATGTCGTACGTCGAGTCAGAAGTCAGACAAGAACCTGGAACTTGGCGCTCTCGCTGAAGAAAACGGAAGTCAGTTCATTACGGTATAATTTTAAAATTAAATATTTTTGTTATAAAAACATATCAATCTGCTTCAGTGATAACCCCCGAAGGCGTATAGGATAGTTTTACGTCGCAGTACTTGCGGATATATGTCCAATTTACGGAACTTCAATTTTTTTTTAGTTAATTACATTTTTTATTGAAGGAATAAAAACGACATGCCATAAAACAGTTAACATTTTCAAACTATTTCCTTCTTTCTATTTTTGCTTCAAAATAATGGCCACTATCCACCAGCTTCACCAAGCTTGGAAGAGCCAGAATAAAATAAAAAAAAAAGACAGACTGTGTTCATCTGAAAAAAGAAAGCCATATGCACCTAGGATGTCTTGGGGATGAGTCGTTTATGTTGTAATTTTCATTTTTGTTTGAGCTATTCCTTTAACCCTGGTATAAAACCCTTTTTCTAACATAGTAAGCTTATTTTACTTCTTCAACTTTAAGCAAATACTAAACATTACTAAACCGCTGCTTAAACCTTTCCTCCTTAAACTAAGTTTAGGAGTTCATGAGTAGCACCTAAGTGCACAACTGTCTGACTGCTGATTTGAATGAGCGAATATTGACAGGAGCTGAGGGCTTGTCAGGGTACTGTTGTCTCCATTTCACCGCGAGGAGCATCTGCCTTATGCAGGATCTCAGCCAGGCAGGTGAAAACACTGCATTCTCATTAGCCTTCGCTCTGAGAGTGAGAGCGACAGCAAATGAGAAAGAGATGGAGGGGTTTATATGGTGTTGTTGTCCCCCAAAGGTCCTTTTGTAAGAATGTCTAAGTCACAGAACAGGGCAGTATGGATCAGAATGGTTGGGAAGGTCTCTGCAGTGATTGATAAACGTCACTTTCTTAGCTCACATACATCACATTGAGTGTCTCTGGTGTCATTTGAGCATGTTGTACGACACTTTGCCTTTTTCTGTGACGTTCTCTCTCCTCTAGTTGCCTTATTTCACTCTGAGGTAAATGTACTGTAAATCTGAGTGCATGGGACATTTATTCCCATCTGAGAAATTAAAATGTAAATAGTTTTTTATACTTAAGAGATTACTGGATTTTTGAGCCAACTTTACAAAATAGATATGTTGATTGTCCAAATAAATAAATGTGTACTCATTGAGTATAATCTTGAAATGTGTGGCATAGTCTTGTTTTTTCTTTTAAAATTGCCTTTTCTGTTGCATTAGAAAAATACACAGTGTTCCAGTGACTGAGTTTTAGTTCCTGTTGTGAGAAGTTCTGTAGTGACTTCAGGAAACACTATAAGCTCAGTCAGTTGTAACAGTGGAGAGGAAGTCATTTGTGTTCATCTCAAGGCAGACAAAACATTTGTGCAAAAGCTCACAGCTTCATCTTTGGCAGCTTATCTGACACAAAGAGTGACCCTCTGGTTCAGGTGTTAACCTCAGTTGGTTGCACTCTGAATGTTTTAGTATTACTGCTGCATTTGAGCTGTTTCTGCGTATTCACCATTTGTGAAGAAGAAATAATGTGGGTTGCTATCCTCTCATTTAGTGCTTTTTACTTTTTGGGGGTCATTATGATGATGTTTTTATTGATCTAAATTACTGTGAGATTTAAAATATCATTGAAAGATTTGGGGTCAAGTTTCTTATGTTCTTATTGTCACGCCGTAGGCGTGTTCTGTGTATGTTTGCTGTCCATGTGCTTGTGTTTACCTTTTGTATCCTCGTGTTGTCCCTCGTTTGACTCCACCCCGCTCATTAGTGTTCACGCCCTGCCAGCCGTGTGTGTCCAGGTGTTCCCCATTGTCTCTGATTGTATGTTGTATTTAAAACATGCCCTTTGTCTTGTGTTTTGTCGGATGTTAACGTTTTCAGTCATAGGGTTAGTTTCTGCTTTGTTTTCACGTTTTCCTTGTTTCCTGGTTCTGTTTTGTTTAATAAATGTTCAACTTGCGTTTCACTCCTGCCTGATCACAAGGAAGTGAGAGCGTGAGATATATCCGCCAACTCGTGACACTTATGCTGCTGTATTAGACCAGAAATACAACATAAATCTATTTTTACTATGTTGTAGAAAATTTTATTTAATCCTGGATGCAAAGCTGAATTTTCAGTGTCACGTGATCATTTAGAAATAATGTATATGCTGATTTGATACTTAAGAAACATTATAATTTATCAGATAATTATTCATTAATGTTGAAAACAGTGTTGCTTTCAAAGTATTCTTTGATGAATAGAAAGTCCAAAAGAAGGGAAGATTTTTTTTCTTTTTTGATGCCACTTTAAAAACATGATTATTTTATTTTGGTACAGAATAATATACTTTCTTACAAAGCAGTAAGCAACCGAAATCTTTCATTACTTCTTACAGCATTTCAGCTGTATGCCAAGCAAGATGAGTTCTGTTCTTCTTGTCATGTGACCCTCAAGAACTACAGGTAAACTTTCCAGAATGCTCCTACGAATCTATAAAATTCAGAAGACAAGCAGGACTTCTGCAGGCATAAATGCTTTTTTTTCATAGTGGTTCCTGAGACTGAGGTGAACCCATTGTGGCTTTTAAAATTCATGTACATCTAAAAGCCAGAAATGTAATTCTTTTTAAAGCATCTGCATAGATTTACAGCCGAAGTACAAGACTTTTGAAGTAGGGCTGCATTTCATGCATCGGAGGAGGGAGCAAATGTTTCTGAAACTGCTAACTTAGCTCTTCTTCTTTGAGTCTTTATGAGGCCACACTGTGGGACGTATAGGACAGACATGGAACATTGGCCGTCTGTGGCTTGTGAGCTGCCGCCTGGTGTCAGTTCTGCACACCCTTATGAGTGTGTGAGTGTATGTGTCCTGCCACCCATATGTAGTGGAGCCACTATGTCTCATCTCTGCATGAGTGCGTTTTTTGTTCCTGTGGATGCTACCCATCATAACGTCTGCTCCTCCCATGAGACTATTATGGATTTAGATTTAAAGATGCAACAATAAATGGTAGGGCTGGTAGGATAGTCACAGTTTTCCACTTCCAAGAGATTTTTAAATCTCTTGATTTTACTTTGATTTTAATTTGTCTTATTGACATCTGATAAATGATTACCTAGGAAATGATATATTTTAGTTTGTTTTGACACCTTCTGGTGGTAAGTAGTGTTTATTTTATGCTTTAACTAGTAGTAAAGATTAAGAAAGCAATGAACATTCTAATGTGCACCACATTAAAAGCATCAAAACGTGTCTTGTTTTGAGTTTTGTGATAAAACTGGCAGATTTTGATTGTTTGCTCATTGGAAAGTTCAGTTAAGTTAAGTTCAACAGCATAGACCAACAGCTTAGAATTTAAGAGTCAGTATTGGTTCTCGTTTTCCATTTAAACCATTTTATTGTTTATTATGTGTACACCAAGGTTTAATGGGAACATCCTTCTACCCAGTCAAACCTAGCCCCCTTCTAAGAAACATGTAGTATTTAAGCTTCAATGTAGATGTCTCAGGAGCAGACGGAGGTCATGTTGTTTGAGAACCTTTGTAATTCATCACAAGATATGCAACCCAAGTGCATTTTGATTGCTGATCTGCTCTCATTTCCTGTCCGTGGATCCAGATAAGAGTCCACTTTATTTCTTTGTGTCCACAGTCAGGATTAGAGAGGAGTGAGGTCCACCTCTTTCTCATCCTCCAAAGAGGAATGGCTGAAGTTTTGTTCTCGGTCGACACACGTGTGATGCCCAGCAAACCACCCCTGCTCACGTGCCTGCGCTGTGGCCGGGTGATTTATGTATGGTGAATAACATTTCGTCTGGCTGACAGGGATGATCAGATGGTGGTCTTAAGCAGGTCTGAGAGGTCCTGGCCTAAAGTGAATGGTGCTATTCTGATCCGTCTGCTGCACGGCAAACGTTCCTTCGCTCCATCCGTGTGGATGTGAGGATCTGTATGCTAGCGTGTGCGCCTACATGGTTTTCTAGCTAGCGCGCTGCAGCTGACTGCTGTAAATATTAGCTTTTCAAATGAACGTGGCCACCCTCAGATATTCAAAGGCAGAAATTGAGAAGCATGTTTTTTTATTTAGTTGTCTGGCACCCTTTTCTAAACCAGCAGCAGACAGCTTGGTTACGTTCAACAAACATACGGTAAGCAGTGCATTCAGCCGGCATCTTCTAGTGCTGGTGGTTTTGGACTGGGGTGAAGGGGTCTGTGAGACTGGTTTCAAAAGGGCATTGGGTTCAGCTCCATTACACATAAACATAAACAAATACTCACTGAAGAGATTCGAAAATAACAAGCTAATAAACCTGCCCCCTCCTGATGGCACATCATAAATTGATCCTCAGAGATCAAGAATCTGTTTAAGTTACCAAATTTGCCAAATAAGCAATGTAGTACCATAATGATTTTTTTTTACCTTTTTGCAACACTTTATTTATGGGAACGATAAGGGAAAAATACACAAAAAAGTGGGGGAAATAAGGAAACAGAATCAGGAATTAATGCAAACTTGTGTTGCCCATGCCAGCACCATCGTGCAGGTGATGGAGCATATGCACCAGGCCACGTCTCAGACAACATGGACAGCTTAAGGTCCTTAACAATGTATGTCGTTTATGAACGTTAAAAAAGGCAGAGATGCTCATGCTGAGGTTTACCAGGATCCTTCTGTGATGGGCAGGGCGTGTGCGTCTGAGGCTGTGCATGTCCAGGAAGGGCTCAGCAATCCACTGCTGCCACAGGCATGCTGAAAACGAGGAGCCCCTGAAGAGTTGTGGAGAGCACTGTCAGTTTTTCCACCCCAGCAGGGTGGAAGAGAGATGGAGAGATGGAGGAGGAGGAGAAGAGAAGGAAAGACGGAAGACGTGGTTAGAGGGAGAGAGAGAGCAGACAGAGAAAAGAATCTGTCCACTTGTTATGTCGCCGGCACTTGAACCTCAGCACAAGGCATGATGGAGAAACTGCTTCTGCTAGTCTCCTCTCCCTGTGATTCAGTGATCCAGCTTTCACAAGTTTTGTATATTAAGTGGCCTTAGTTGCCATGCACTGACATATAAATTAACCACTAGGCACAGTGCACTAATTGTGTACATACATTTAAAAAAAAATACCTGCATGTAATTGAATCTGTAGTAAACATTACATATGTAATTTCATTATAATTGCACATTAAACAAAATTAAATTCATTATAATTACACATTAAACTATACAAATTGATATCAAAGTAAAATTGTACAAATTTAGACTTTTAAATGGTATCATACATATGGCTTGAAAAAATATTGTTGAAATAAATAGAACAGGAAAAATTAGTGTTTATTTGTAGACTGCGATAATAGCATGGCTGTCTCCTCTCCCTGTGATTCAGTGATCCAGCTTTCACAAGTTTTGTATATTAAGTGGCCTTAGTTGCCATGCACTGA
>JAUMHR010000056.1:6617421-6638299 GCA_032361145.1 Enteromius fasciolatus
GGCTTTATAAGTAATTAACAAGATTTTAAAATCTATACGATGTTTGATAGGGAGCCAGTGCAGTGTTGACAGAACTGAGCTAATATGGTCATACTTCCTGGTTCTAGTAAGGACTCGATCGGCTGTAGTCTATTTATCAAACGTGCAGAACAACCACTCAATAAAGCATTACAATAGTCTAGTCTCGAGGTCATAAATACATGAATTAACATTTCTGCATTTGAGGTTGAGAGCATAGGACGTAATTTAGATATGATCTTGAGAAAATGCAGTTTTACAGAAACAAGGCTTTCAAATGAAAGATTGCTATCAAACAGCACACCTAAGTTCCTAACTGATGAAGAAGAATGGACAGAGCAGCCAAGTATTAGACAGTGGTCTAGATTATTACATGTGGGTTTTTTAGGTCCGATAATTAACACCTCTGTTTTGACAGAATTTAATAGTAAGAAGTTACTTGTCATCCAATTTTTTATATCAGCTATGCATTCCATTTCACCTGGCACCTTCATAAAAAACGGTAACACTTTACAGTAAGGTGTCATTTGTTAACATTAGTTAATGTATTAACTAACATGAACAAACAATTAACAATACATTTATTACGGTATTTATTCATCTTTAACGTTAGTTAACAATAAAAATACAACCATTCATTGTTAATTCATGTTAGCTCACAGTGCATTAACTAATGTTAACAAACAACATTGCACTAAGATTAATAAATGCTGTAGAAGTATTATTAGTTCATGTTAACTAATGTTGAAAACTAATGAAACTTATTGTAAAGTGTTATCAAAACTTTTTTACCAAACATTAATATTTCAAGTAAATGCTGTCCTTTTGAATTCATCAAATAATTCTGTGAGGAAAAATCAAAACATAAAAATACTGAGCAGTTTTCAGCATTGATAATAGTAAGAAAGGTTTCTTGCGCACCTAGTGAGCATGTTAGAATGACTTTTTTTGAAAGGCTGGCTGCTTAAATTCAGCTGTATCATCAGTATTTTAATTAATTTAATGAATGAATGTTTTAAATAGAAAACATAATTCTAAGAAGTCTAATATTTCACAGTATCACAGTTTTTACTGCATTTTCAATCATGTAAATAAGCGACATAAGGGACGTCTTTCAAAAATCTTGCTTCCACCAAACTGTTAAATGGTAGTATATGCTTACTTTGTGTTAGACAGAAAAATAATAGCATACAGGGATTGATATTTGGCATAATGGTGAGTAAAATGGCATCTTCATTTCAGGGTGAACCATTCATTTTATTTTCCATCTCCTATTTTCTGGAATTCAATCTAAAAACTGTTTATGAGATGGTTTGCTGTTTTTGCTTGTAACTGATTGTTCTCCTCTCATTGCAGGTTTTGGATGGCCTATTAGCACAGTATGGTACTGTAGAAAATGTGGAACAAGGTAAATGAGTTGCCATAGTCTAAAGTGATTACTCTTACACTTGTGTATAGTATGCCAAGTATTTATTTTTTTTTCCCTGATTGTTTAGTTGACATTTTAAGCAGTGCTAAAAATGTTCAAATAGTTTTGTAATCGACACGTTTGCAGCTTGTATCAGGTGGATGATAAATCACATTTATGGTATACGTGAATTACCCATTTATGAAGTCATTAAGAATCCTTTCTGTCTCGCAGCACATGTGCTGATGTGCTGTGGGTTAGCCTAAATTACTAACAGACTGTGGACTACAAAGACAATGTGTGCATTTAGATCACACGTTATCCAAACTTAAATCAAATCAACACGTGCTGCCAGTGGAGATGTCTCAGTTTTGAGAATCTGTAATTGTCTTTCCCAAATGAGAGCGAGTGTGAGAGGGAGGCACACAAGCTACTGACCGCGGATGACAGGAAGTCACAGACAGAGGGGTAAACTCTGCTCTGGCTCATATGAGCAGTGTGATGGAGTGGCAGTGTGTGGATTGAAGTGGGACAGAGTGGCGAGGCTCCAGCAGTAACTTGTAAGAGGTGCGGTGTGGTAATAGGGAGGTAGGCGCCTGCGGTCTCTCTCTCACTCACAGCTGAGACGGATCGCGTGTACACCTGGTATTAACATGCGTCTTGTAACTGCTTGTGATTTGATGGAAGGGTCTCTGATTTAGTGACTAAAAATGATTTCATCCGTATGTTAAATTAATGTTGTTACAGAGGTGCTTGATGATCTGTCGTCATATGCTGAAACCAGACGCAAACAGCTGTTCATAATCCAGACAAAGACGCTCTTCTTTGTAAACGTGTCAGTGATATCCAGAATGTGAATAAGTCAACAACAAAGGACGAAAGTTTTAAAAACGTTGTGTAAAACATATATTTACTATTTCTATAATGTTGTTTTTATACGGTTTTGAAAACCCTTTTTTGTGTTTTTAGTGTTTAAATTACTTTAAGGCACCATTTACAGTACTCTGGCACTTTCGAGATTGAAAATGGAGACTTTTGAGAATACTGCAGACCACTTTTTAGTAAAAAAAAAAAATCTAGAGTTTTTTTTCAGTGTAAAAGGACCAAAATGAAGACTTCTGAAAGTAATGGCGTGGCTCATAGGCATGTATAGACGAGCCATTGGCCCAGGCACGTAGATGCAGTTGCCATCTTGGAACCGTTGACTTGATCGTTTACAGTACTGTAGTTTCGCACAGAACCATTCTGTTCAGGACTATGGCATCTTTCGAATATTCAGTGATTCAAGTTATGAAGACAGCTACAATATGGCAATAAAATCATGCGCATTGTTGTACCCATAGTAGATTCCCTAATCGACTGTAATCTAAATAATAGTAGTATTTCTATGCATATCTGTTTTTGTACCTGCATGAATGGTCCTGTGACATGCATTTTCGATTTTGGAAGTGCAGACCGAGATTGTTTCTAAAATGCAGTGAAAAAAACAGTATAGACTATGATAGTTATAAACGAAAACGCACTAGTGTAAATGGGGCCTAAAACTATTATGTGGTTTTGAGACTGATATTGTTTTTTTGGGGGGAAGATACAGTAATTAAATAATAATAAGCAGTGAAACAATATTTTATAATTAATTTACAATATGTATGAAATAAAATGCTGTGCTGAAGTACTTAAAATTTATTTAATAAATTTAAGCTTAGATTTCAAGAGTTTCTCAAAAAATTCTTTAATGAACTTCAGCTTCTTCATTTGATGACAGGCGACGTTTTAAAATGACATTTGAAATGATATCATTAGCTGTAAAAAGTAGTGAATTTAACTTTTGCGAATAAGCACCGTTTCCATCCTACGAGTCAAAGACAACAAAATGATCACTTTCTGATAAAGTGAGACTATAAATCACGGTAAATCTCTTTAAAAAGTAGAAGACACTGAATGAAGTAATTTTCATATATAGTAAATTATATATGCTAGTAGACCAAACAACATAATGCGGTCATTGCTTTCGGAGGTGGATACAGAAATACTTTGACAGTCTTTGCTCAGGTATTTTTTAAAAATGACCATAACAGAATTTTAGATGCTGCAGAATGAGACTGGTTCATAGGTTAGTGATTCTATCCAACCCTATAGTGCAAAGTCACACTTTATTGATGCGTATGGAGCAATTTATTCTGCAAATGCCTTTCTACCTCCCATTATTTGCAAATAAATATTTTTGCAAAAAAATAGATTTTTATTAAATATTTGGCATTTCCATCACTTGTTTCTGATGGGGAAACGGCTTGTTGTCTCAGAAAACAACAGAATTCCCAATCCAGTCTGAATGAATAAAATCACAGACTAGTAATAATTATAACTCTTATGATTAAATAAATGTGATCGTGTCTGCATGACGTAAGGGCATTGCTATTTTTTGTCGTTCTTTCTCAGCGCTTTCTCATTCGGTGATGTGTCTTCATTGCTGACACTCATTGGCTCTGAGATTGATCGCTTGAGCTGTCTTACAGCAAGGCTTTGTGGTTCTCTTCATGTGTGAAGCTCTGGATTTCTGCCCAGCCATCCCACTCAACTTCCACTGTTCTTCCAGACAGACTGTCTGGTCACACAACTACATCTAATCAATAAAAAGGCAGGCATTCCTCTTAAAAATGCCATGCACATCATCTCAGCAGTGGCTTATGTCTGTAATTATTCAAATGACCCAAGAGGAATTCTTGTAATGTGGCACAACCTTCATTTAGCCTCATTTTACACTCTTCAGAGAGTATAACACAGCTTGACCTTTAGAGTGGCTGGATCTGTGCGCAGGTGCTATTGTTAGCTGTTGGATTCGTATAGATGCATGAACTCCTGAAGTGGAGGTCTTTCCCTCATTGTGTGTGTATTTAGATGATACACAGGGCTTTGATCTACGGACGTCAGGGTTGTTTTGTGCTTGTCCTGTGAAGTACACATCTGGCCGTGGCACAGTAATCCTTAGTTTATATGCAGACACTAGCTCTTCACACAGCACTAGTGTTAAACTGCATTTGTTGGTATGCACATAATACAGAAGCATGCAGTCTCACATTTATGAATATGATCGAGCTCCCTTTTTCTAACTCGTTTTCTCTGTGTGTTCATTTTTTTGCAGTTAACACTGATACAGAAACTGCAGTGGTGAATGTGACTTATTCAACAAAGGAAGAGGCTAAAATGTAAGAATATAAGTATAAAAGTATTTTGCTCATTTTAATTTTATTAAAATATTATTTATAAATAAAATGTATAAATAATATAATTTAGCTTTATATTTTTTATATTTTACATATTTTTTATCTTTTTATTTTTTTAAAAATAGCTCATTATGTAAGTGCTTTTTTGTCACATGAATAATAAATATCAGAATGATTTTTACCCCTAAAAAAATGTATTCAATTTATAATCAGAATGTTTCAATAAATCAGTCCCATTGTATTGAAAAGTATACCCCCGTCATACTGCCCTGCCTTATTTTCTGATTTACAGAAGAGCAGTACAAAACTCATCATCTGTATGCTGTCATTGTATTCCACTGATAATTGTCCCCCTCTGTGTCTTCAGAGCTGTTGAGAAGTTAACAGGACAGACGTTTGAGGATTACTCCTTTAAAGTGTCTTATATTTTGGATATGGATGCTGCTCCGCCTCTGCCTGCGACCCGGAATCGTCGGGGTGGAAGGACATCACGGGAACAGGACTCCCAGCCCGGGACTTCTGCGGGCTCTCTGGGGCCCCGACAGAAACAGCCAGACTTCCCCCTGCGCATGCTGGTGCCCACACAGTTTGTGGGAGCCATCATTGGGAAGGAGGGGCTCACAATCAAAAACATCACCAAACAGACACAGTCCAAGTGAGTGAGGGAGTGAGTGTATAGAAGATACATCTGTCGTTAATAAGATTCAGAAGAATTCTTTCAGTGCGCTGGAATTAATATCAATAAAACTATTATATATAATGGTCACAGTTTATTTTAAGGTCTAGTTCTTGCTATTAACAAACTGTTAACTATGACTTCGCCTTGATGCATTAATAAACTAATTTGCTGCTAATTAATAGTTGTTAAGGTTAGGTATTGGGTGAGATTAGAGATGTAGAATATGGTCATGCAGAATATGTGTTTTATAAGTACTAATAAACAGCCAATTTGTTAGTAATATGCATGCTAATAAGCAACTAGTTAATAGTGAGAATTGGTTCCTATACTAAAGTGTTACCTATATAATTCATTGGATGATAAATGCGTACAAATGTGATATACCCGACCATTCAAAACTTTGGGCATTTACAATAATGTTTCATCTGCTAATTACATTATTTGAGATGAACTAACAATGAACAATAATTCTGCAGAATTTATCTTATTAAAGCTGAACTTTTACTAATACAAAAAGTTGTATCTGTTAATTGTGAAGTTAATACAGTGTAGAACTAGCATTAACAAAGGTTAATACATTCCAAAAATACATCATTAGTTTATTTATTGACTAATGTTAGCAAATTTGATCTTATGTTTTACAGATTTTTTGTGCCTTTGAAAGAAGTCTTTTGCTTTTCAAGGTTGCAATTATTTAATAAAATTACAATAACAATATATATTTAAATATATTTTAAAATGTCAAAATAAAATGTTTTCTTTCCTGTCCCTTTTCAAATCTTTTAATGCATCCGTGCTGAATAAAAATGCTTTGAACAAGGCATTGTACAAAGAACTGCTATACCTATAGTGTATGATATATAATATTCATTGCTACGATCATCTGTTGCTGACCGTATATTTTGCACACTAAATATCCTGGAAATATGTCCCAGTTATTCATGAAATAAGCATGAACTCACAATGATTTTAAACACATGCTTGATGATATTGACAGTAGAGCTCGATAAAATCCGATATTCCGATATATCGACCGATATTTTAATTATTTTTTTTTTTATTTCAGAAACGCGGAACAAAACATTAACAAATTTTCCTAACATTTGTTATTTGTAGTTATTTATGAGTTTTAACTAACATAATATAATGCATTTTAAAAAGAAACTTGTTGTTGCCACAACAGAACAGAGGAACATGAAAATATATTAAAGTTCTTATAAATAAAATGTATAAAAATACAAACTTAAGATATGAAATGTAAAGTCCTTTGAACAAAAACAACAAAAACCAAATCAAAGTTACCAGTTACACTTGGTAAGCTTCATAAATATAACTTAGAATAGGACTGGAGACAAATTCTGTTAAGTTTTGATAAATAACAACAACAGCAAAATATAAATTGCTAACAGTATATGAGGTAGTGTCCCGAATCAGTCAATCCTCAATACTGTAGCTCCAGTCCAGCAGAGGCAGGTTTTAGTACAAGAATAGTTATTTGTAGTTGAGTATTCACTAAAATATTATTGTCACAACGGAACAGAGGAACATCAAAATTGTGACGAGGAAGCACCAGAGTCGTCCATTTGCTTGCTTTATTTAAACAGAGTAGTCAAACAGGCTGAGTTCAGTAAACGGGCAGACAGGGTTGTAGAAGACAAGGCAGAAACAGGCAGAAGGTCGTGGGCAGGCAGAAGAGTTCAATAATCCAAAAACAGGCAAAACAGATCAGGGCAGGCAGAAAGAATCAGAGTCCGGGAAAACAGTCCAAAATCACAACAATAAATCCAACCAGAAAACGCTCAGAATTATCACCAGGAGTAAATAAGACTTAGCGTAGAAGTGGCGTCCGAATGCCGCTTATAAAGGGCTGATAATGCCGAACACCTGGTGGTGAAATCAGCCCCGGTGCGTGGGTAGAAAAGAGTCAGTGGGGGAACGCTAATATTCGGGAGAAAGTTCCCGCTGCTGTGAGCCAGAGAGTGCCACAGAGGCGCGACTGGTGACAAAAATATATTAAAGTTCTGATAAATAAAATGTATAAAAATAGAAACTTTAGATATGAAACTTTAAAGTCTGACAGCTCTTCGTGAAGCTCTGCTGATTAGTTATGTTCCCGTCCTGATAGGGTGGACATCCATCGTAAGGAGAACGCTGGAGCGGCAGAGAAGCCGATCACCATCCACTCCACTCCTGAAGGCTGCTCCGCTGCGTGCCGCATGATCATGGACATCATGCAGAAAGAGGCTGATGACACGAAGGTGTAAGTTTGGATCTTCTGGAATCACGGCGCACTTTAAATACATCTCTGTGGTTGCCAACTTGTGATCTTTCTTCTGTAGAACTGAGGATATTCCTCTGAAGATACTGGCCCACAACAGTCTGGTTGGAAGACTGATCGGGAAGGAGGGCAGGAACCTGAAGAAGATAGAAGAGGAAACAGAGACCAAGATTACCATCTCCTCGTAAGTGTCTGCTGCATTTAATGTCTTTCAAATGATGAAAACACGGGTCGGAGGCATGCATAATTACCTGGTTCACCATGGAGAGTTGTTTTGATTTGTTGTGATGATATTGATCAAAACGTGATCTGAACATGTGACATCTTGTAATGGGCTGCTAAGTGCTGTGATCTGGTTCAGATCATCAGAGTACAGGTGGTCTTATGTATTTCCCAGAAATAAGTGTGTGCTGGGCAAACAGATAGCTTAGGAAGTGAGTCACCCAATTAAGCCCTAACCAGGATTGCTGACGTCATTGCATCGCTGTCCCTCTAAAAGCAGCCTCGTTCACCAGTGCTCATCAATTCCAATTCAAAAAACTCTTCACCCACTTACTTTCAGGTTGATTCAGGATGGCTGTATTCATCACTGCAGAGATGCACTACGATTTGGTGATTGGTATTTCACGACCCTGCCTGTTTGACCATGCCGTTTAATAAAGCTCTACATTTGGATCAGCCCTTGTCAATCTTCTTCGTTACAGCCATCCTGTGCTTCAGTTAAATCATGCCATAATGGTAGGGACACTACATTTTGGGAATAATTTTAATAATAAATAATAATAATACATTTGTTCGCCTTATGCATTTGGCTACAACAGACATAAAAGCACACACTATACATTATTGTAAATGATCAAAAACTAATAAATGCTTAAAAAACAAAAAACAAAACAAAAAAACAGGTGGGGCACATTTTGTTGCTTTCCATCCTGCTATTGACAGTTAATATTTATAGCAATAATTATCCCTCTATTTATTAATATATATATATATATATGCTGTAATTAATGTCCAAAACATAATCTCAATAATAATAATACAGAAGATATTGACCCATTCAGAGTGATGTAATAATTAATACACTTTCTATTAGTCAATACCAGTATAATCACATCAAACACGCAGTATAATAATATTATAAAGATAAAGATATTGATAAAATAAAGATATTGACCCATTCAAACTAATGTAATAATTTAAAAACCTTTAAATAATAATAATACATAATGGCAAAGATATTGGCCAATTCAGGCTGACAAAAGTGCCTTGTCTAATAAAAAATATATATATATAAAAAAAAAAACATATATTAAAAAAGATTTAAAATAAATACGGCGGATAATTTGAAGCAAGGGTTTACAGATCATGCAAGCAGAAACGTCTCATAATACGGTTGATCAACGCGATTGTGGATGACAACAGATCAACACTGTTTAAGTATCGCAGGGTACGAATAAATTGGTTTTCTTTTTTGTGTTTTTCACCTATATTGTACAAGATGCGAGAACAGTCAGCTCTTTAAGTTTGTTCATTAGCATGGATTAATGTCTCCAGTTTTACTGTTCTGCTTGAGCAGATGAAATTTATAATAATTTAGTAAGTGTATGACAACTAGAAAATGAACATTTTGTCTTCATTTGGATTGCGGTTGAATGCTTAAGGACATTTTGCTCTTGTTTGTTTGGATTTAGGAGATTGAATAAAATACAGTCCTCTCAGGATACCTGGAATCAGTGTTACAAGTACACCAAGTACACATCATTTTTCCTATTTTGAAGCATAAACCCTATTAAAAACAATGCAAGCTTTGGGTCTTCCAATGTTTCTCTATGGCGCTGAAACCTACAGATGAGAGTTCTACTCTTTGTGCAACTGATACTCGACTGCCATTGGCTCATCTGCGTTCAAAGGGAGGGGCTTAATGATAGGTCAATTGGAGCACTGTTTTGACAAAAGTAGTATGCATCTTAAACATGTACCGATGATTTTTCTCTCACCTACTTTTTGTCTTTCTTGATTCTTTCCACAGTTTACAAGACTTAACTATTTATAACCCAGAGAGAACCATTATAGTGAAGGGGAGTATCGAGGCCTGTTGTAGGGCTGAAGTGGAGATCATGAGAAAGCTGAGGGAAGCCTATGAGAATGACATTGCTGCTATTAATGTAAGTGTTTGCGGTTTCGATGAGAGGAAATGTGATTTCCATCTCTAAACCACCGTCTTAATGTCATAATCAATATGTCAGATTTAACCCAAACCTTAAATGCTGATATGCTCCTTATAAAAGTCTGCTGCTTATGCAACAAGCGTGATCAACCTTGACTCAGTCTAATAGAAGAATAGGCGGTTAAATGCCTCGTCTGTTTACTCGTGTTAAGTTATTGACTGTGTTTATAGGAAACAGCCTTGAGTCAGACCGTCCCCTGCCGTGCATACGGAGAACGCACTGTCATCCTGTCAACAGCCGTTCACACAGACACGCACACACATGTACTCCATTCCCCCTGTTTACATGCATGACGTCACTGCCAGTGTCTGAGGGAGGTGAAGCTGTAGACCGAGAGCGAATACTGCAACAATAGCATCATCATTCTCGTTTACACAGGCGCATCCAGTGCCTCTCTTCATCTTCAGTGAGTCATTTATTTTGTGGAAGAGGCCTTGATCAACTACACAGATCAAATTTATGCGGTTTCATTTATACTCACGTATTAGTCAGTCCTCAGTCAGGCGTATGGTAAATTATTCATGCTTGGATCAAGTGTTTTTGCGACAGTTTGGTGTGTAAGTGTCTGTTAGTCGATCCCTGTAACCTTCGTTCTCTTTTGTATAAAGAAGGATAAATCAGACAGAACATGAAAAAGTAGACATATGAAGTTCTCTGTCAAGACTAAACAGCATAACTTCTTATCTAAAAACATTTGCCATGATGCAGCGGGTCGATGGAGCCACCTAGCGTGACGGTAGCAATATTGCAAGACATGGTTAAACAGCAGACATATGCTGAAACGGAGGATTCTGTTTGCATTTTTTAAGTTCAAAGGAGAGCGTCAAGAGAAACGTGATAGCTTGAGGTCAAGCACTGAGTAATCATTCATAATCCATGATGTCTTGCAGCAACAAACCAACCTTATCCCTGGGTTAAGCCTGAGCGCACTGGGCATCTTTTCAACCGGGTTGTCAGTATTGCCACCAGCTGCTGGGCCTCGAGGCGTCCCACCCGTACCCCCGACTGGCTACAACCCTTTTCTGGTGAAAATTCAGATTCTCTCTCTCGCTCTCACTATGTTATTCTGAGTAATATAATATACATAATTATATTAAAAAAATATAATATTTTAAATTCAACACAATTCTGTAAGATGCATTTTAAACATTTATTATTAATACATTGTATTTCTAAAAATACCCCATGTGTTGTGCATGATGACATGTTTAATATTCAAAAATATTTAATATTTTTTTATATTTATGTTATCAGCAATAGATGAATGCTTGGCTCTATTTTAAATAGTTTTGGGCAAATTGAAAAAAGAAATAAATAAGTCAAGTGTGCGTATCAATTAGTAACACAAATATCTGTAGATTGCATTTTAAACATTTATTATTAATAATGTGTATAATATTATTTATAATGAATAATTATTAATAATTTATGTAAATACTCTATATGTTGAGTTTGATAACATTTTTAATACCCAATTTTTACAAAAAATTGCACATTTACATGTTTAAAAACTAGAAAAATAATTTCTCCATTTACATAATTAAGTTCAAATTTAAATTACTAGATTTGTTCTGTTAGCTAGTTCCATTTCAGGAATTAAATAGAAATGTAGTCTTAATTCTCAGCTCAAATCTAAACCTACTCATGTTTGAGTTGGTGCTGCAGGATTCCCCTTCATATTTAGTGATGAGTCAGACAGAACAGCTTATGTCTCACCGATGAACTGATGAAGGTAGAATGAGTGCGTGGGTGTGTGAAATGGCACTCATTACTTAATGAGTGTTCGCTGCTTTTTATCATCCTCTGTAGTACTGTAAAACTTGAGCAGTCATTTATTGTAAATTGTTACAGCAGGTTTTTATTGTTGCACTTCTTCGCTTACGGTAAATCAAGATCTCTTCATTACATTAGTGACTATGGCATTTACTGTCAATAACAAATCATACTTGCAAACTGTTTCTAAAAAGTATCTGCTTCATGTTCATGGATTTCATCAAGAATATCTTAATTTAAGAGTAATTAAAGATTTTTGACAGAATGAAAGAATTTCCTTTTTTTTTTTTTTTTAGATGACGTTTAAAGATTATGTCCTTTCTTTTCAATATTTACATGTGTAATAAGCAAGAGCCTGTGTTAAACGTTTACATATTGATTTATCTCATTTGGTTCAGGGTCACTCATCACAGCTGGGTGGGCTGTACGGTGTCCCGCCTGCTGGTGCTGTCTCTCACCAGCACACAGTGAGTAAACTGAAACTGTCTTAATAAAATGGATGTTATGCTTCTGGATGACCAAATGTGTCGTATCATATTTTACGTTATATATTGACACCTAGAAAGTGGAATGGCCGATACAATGCTAATATATAATGTATGTGCAGGACAATTTAATTGACACAAATTATGTAAAAAAAACCCCATCTATTTTACAAAATATTTACTCTTTTTTTTTTTTGTGAGTGACAACATCTGTTTATGAGCCAATAGGACACAGCTATCAGCTTTACTGTAACCCAGTGCATAAGATCTCATTTTAATAACTTGGCAGTTATTCACAAAATAACAACCTCTGTATCTGAGCACCACAAGCTTATGGTGTTGACTTGAAATGCTGTTAACTAGCTCTCCGGCATCTTCAATCTTTCTCTGCCTCTCATGCCGAATCTGAACAATGAGTCATCAGTTTCCTACAGTTTACAGTTTGTTGTCAGGCAGGTCATGTCCTTTAGAAACAGATAAGAGGTTTGTGTCCTCAACATTGTTTCGAGTGATAAATGGATTGTTTTTGCCTCCGTATAAACCTGTGTGAACCTTCAGGGCCTGCGCTGAAGTGAGCAGTATCTCAGTGGGATTGTGGGTGGTTTGGGGAAACCAAGTGCAGTAAACAAACCGAGTGATATTTTCCCAAACTGCTGATGTCTCAACCCTGACATGCTTGGATAGATTTTAGTACTCTCTGTTTTACAGGATTATGTTGAATAAGAGGATGTAATATTTTGCACGTTTCTTCTGCCCTCTCTTAGCAGGCTCCTGAACAGGAGGTGGTCTACCTCTTTATTCCAACTCAGGCTGTCGGTGCTATTATTGGCAAGAAGGGCCAACATATTAAACAACTGGCACGATTCGCAGGAGCCTCTATTAAGGTAAGAGTTCCTGCCTACTGGAACGCCACTGCTGTCATGTCAGATTTGTAGAATTAAGGTTCCTTGTTTGTTTTTGTTACACAAAGCGTATTAATCAATCTAATTTTCTGCGTCCTATTGCTGAGATCCTTGATTTGAAACTAACCATATCATGCTCAGATTTGGCCTCAGTGCCTCAGTGTTGGTGAGCCAATCATCCGTAACCTCTCTGTTGATTCAACCGAGTCTTGTGGGTTGCTGGGTAAACAGTAGGGGTGAGATAATTCACCACCCCATAGTTCAGCATGTGTGTGTAAATGTGTATTTTTAGGTGTCTGTTTCAAGCTATTAATGTAATTCTTAAAAAAATGTTACATCTCTGAACTAATGTATACTAAAAGAGGAAGTGACCATTCCATTAATTTGGAAGTGACAGCAAATTGTTTTTTATACCTTTTCTATTTCAATAAATGCTGAAAAAATGTGAATTGTAAGTCATTTTACAGCGTAGTGTATTTTAACGCAGAATATAGTTTAATGAAAATCTTTTACTGGTTTCATGGCCACAAAATCAAAATACAATAGAAATATTGAGAATTTAAACTGGAGAATTTAAATCAGTAATGGAAAACAGTGCCCTCTGGTGGCTATGTTATGAGACTTCAAGAGAATGAGATCTCCGAAATAAAAGGAGTATTCTTTTAAAGCAAATTAGTTTGCACATGTGAATTAAATTAAGTAAATTATGTTCATTCATATTTTGGCATGCAGAAACAATGTTTGTACATAAAGGTGTTGTTTTTTGGGTTCAGATTGCACCTGCAGAGAGTCCTGATGTCACTCAGAGGATGGTCATCATCACTGGCCCGCCAGAAGCTCAGTTTAAGGTAAAGGAATAAAATACAAGCTTCAAATCCCAGTATTAGTACATGGCAATTGAAAAATATTACAACTGACAATTAAAATATAAATATATATATTTAAAAAAACTCTTTATAGCCTTTAGCTCTCTTGTAACCCTGTAATACTGCTGTGCAGTGGACATCGTCTTTGCTTTTGCATTTCAGGCACAGGGCAGGATATTTGGGAAACTAAAAGAAGAGAATTTCTTTTCTGCAAAAGAAGAAGTGAAGCTGGAGACACATATTAAAGTGCCCTCCTCGGCAGCTGGGAGGGTCATCGGGAAAGGTGGCAAGACGGTGAGAATATGATGAAACAGCAGTAGTATATAGTGCTTTCTCTTATGACGAGGTGCGAAGACAGCGATTATGGCATTAGGCCTCAGTGTGGGGTTTATTTAAAAACAATGGATGAAAAATAACAAAATGAGTCTGAAAAACAAATGTTTGTATTGTACAAGTATTGTAAGACTTTCTATTCAAATGTGATTTGGTTGTTAACGCCAGATATAAAATTTTATCTCTGTTTACACCTTTTTAAACAACAAGATGTTGTGTAGCGCATCCAATTGCAGCTATTTTCTTATCGCAGAGTCATTATGCACCTTTGTTAATGGTTGAGTCAAAAATGCAAAATTGAAATAATGTTTGCAAAATTATTCTCAGAATCCATAATAGCTTTCCAAAGAACAATGAAATGTTTATTGTGAAAACGGAAACATTGTTGATTAATCAAAGTTAATGTGAGAGAGAGAGCTAATACATGCCACCAGAGCAGATGACGGATCTCTTGTTATTGTTAATTATTTTATATGCACTCAACAAACTTTTCTGTGTAATTCAGGTCCGCAAATTCGCTAAAAGCACTGAAATGTCACTCTTGCTTTTTAGTTTAAGGCTTTATAAAGAACAGGCTGATCCAAATCAACGTGACCTGTGCCTGTCAGGATTATTATGTTTCATAAACTGTGTGTTTTGTTTCTCTGAAATATTTGGCTCCGTTTATGGTGACTCAGACCATAGAGGCGTCATTTGTAGAGTACACGGGTTGCAGTTGTTGCCCAAGGGGATCACAGTAGCTTGGTCTTGACGTAGGTCATGCACCAATGAGCACCTGGTGATGTCCTGCTTGTTCTTGTATGAGTCTGATTGAACCACAGCATATGCACATTTTGACCCAGATGACATTATTGTTAGGCACACTGTCATCAGCTTGCTTCTCTAATCTTTTCAGGTTAACGAGCTGCAGAACCTAACCAGTGCAGAGGTCATAGTGCCACGGGACCAAACCCCAGACGAGAATGATGAAGTCTTTGTCAAAATTAGTGGGCATTTTTTTGCCAGCCAGGTGAATTACGCATCACACATCACTTCAAACGCTTCACATTAAACTTGATGTATTGTTTACAAGAGCTGCAATTTCCAGTTCTGTAATGATGTTATTACTATATTGCTTAAAAATGCAGCTGTAGTTTTTTTTTTTTTTTACCAAACCCAGACTTTTGCATGTAGGGTAACATTATTCCTTGACCAGGCTAACTGCTGTAAATAAAATTGGTCCGTGCCTGTCAGCAGTGACAAAACATAAAATCCAGTCTCACAGCGCCACCTTCACTCAGCCACCTCTCTCTTATTAAACACAACCTGAAATTAAAAATCTAGCACTACAAACACTCTCTCCTCTGCTCCCACAGACTGCACAGAGGAAAATCAGGGAGATCATCCAGCAGGTCAAACAACAGGAGCAGAAGCACCAGCAAGGCGCCCCCGTGACACAACGCTCCAAGTGACCATCAGGGCAGCCCCAGCGGGCACCTGCCAATGAATGTAGCCCTCCCAACTGGAACCAGACCAGACCGGACAAAGGGGACCGGCCGGGCAGACCAGCAGCCGTGGGATCAAAACCAAAGAACTTCTTTCTGGGGGAGATGAAGGAGCCACAGGCAGAAGGGCTCTGAGTGCACTGCCAGCTTGGGGAGGGAGGGGGGAAGGAAGCGCAAGAAGACAAGTGTTCCTTTTATCGTTCAAACACACCCTGAGCTTGAGAAGAATAGGTATGGGGGCGTCTGTTATCAGGACAGGAAACATCATAATCGTCCCGTGTAACAATTTCTTTATAAACTTCTTAATTTAGGCTTAATCTAGGGTTAACACAGATAAGAAGCTCCATTAACACGTGTACACTGATGCATTTTGACTGAGTTGTGTTGCTGTTTTCTCGGGTAGGTAAAGTGTGGGTGTGCACTAGCAGTTGGCGACCGATGAATTATTATTATTTTTTTTTTTTTTTTTTTTTGATGCTCAGATTGCAATTTCAATTATTCTAAACCATATTCTCACCAGTACACTAGACCAAATATACTGTTCAATCTGAAGCAGAAGCACGGTTCTTCTTGTTTTGCACAAGCCATTGGGTGTGTAGTGCACATATGCGGCCGCGTACGCATATAACATTATGTTTTTTCTTAATGATGGGACAAGAAAGTTGGGAAATGTAAATGACAGAACGTTTATTCATATCTTTAGCCTGGATGCATTTCGGGAAACATCATCCAGCTCAATGGATCCTTGTTACTAAGCCTGTGCGTGCCAACGGATGCCGTTAAAACATTTCTTTCTGTTCATATCTTTCATTTTGTAAGCTTTTATTATTTGTAGTTTGCTCTTGTTTCTGTCCAGCTCTTACACTCCCTTTTTATTTTTACGCCAGTGGTTTTGCAGCATCGGCATTTAGTCATTTCATCGCCATCGATGTGGCGGCAGTTATTACGAGACGGAAGTAGGTATGTGGTAGATAGGAGTTAACACCCCTTGTTTGCTTTTGGGGGTATGAAAAGAATATAAAGCAAGCACCAGCGTCTGAAAGACAGCGCACCTTTACTGGCTCGGGCAGAACAAAATCGAATGTGCTCCAAGAACTCTGCCTTAATCTATGCTGAAACGAAAAGACGAGCGACTAAAATGTGATTGGAGGGTCAGGTTGACGTGGGACGGGAAGGCACCTTATGACTTGTGGTACACACACGACCGCGTTTGGCTTTAAATCTCTTTGTCAGGGAGCTTTCTAAACAGCATGACAGCTGTGAATGTACAATAAGCAGCCTTTTAGAAAGAGCACCACCCTGTCATGTTCAGTAAACTGATTGGTCCGCGAGATCGTTATTGTTTTGATTTTTTTTTTACCAACACTCGGGCTGTTTTAGGAAACTGATTGACTGTTTCAACAGGACATGCAGGCATGGATAATCCCTTTGTGCTTTATTTTTTTATTTCTTACTTTTTGACCGTGGAAGCTCGTGGCCTTAAACGTCACCGGTCTATGTCATCACAGACAGCTCCCTCGCCCAATGAGAGCTAAGCCTCATCTTCCAGACGCAAGGTTTATGCCAATACGCACAGCTTCCATTTGTGTGTATGCGTGTGTGTATATAGATATATATATAAAGAGAGAAATATTTATGAATCTATTTTTTTCCTATTTTGTGACGAGAGCTATTAATAAGAAACAAACAGAAAAAACAAGTCTTTTTTTTTTTTTGGTGGAACACTGCCATGATATTCTGAAGGGAAGTGTTTATTTTCTCGGAAGTAGACTATGAATATTGGTAGTATACTAACAGTAAGAACAGTAATGAATCACCGCAACACTTTGATCAGAATGTGATCGGTGCGCATGTCAGTATTGTGATCTACCTCAGGCGTCAGGGTACCTCAGTCCAATCTTTAAGTTACCTTTTTTTTCTCCCTACATTATGTATGCCTTGTAAACTGAAAGTTTTGAACGTGTTCTTTTTAATAATTATAATAATAATAATAAAAACGATCAAGAAAAAGATCTAGTCTGAAGTCTTCAAGTCCATCTGACTAAGAAGAATAGATCTAAAAGCTTTCGCAAATGTATGCAAATTTACTTCATTCTTTTACCGATCACAACCTCGTGATTTATTATAGAATGTGTAACTGAGGGGTACTTACCGGCCCGAAAGGGGTTCTTAATGTGGATACTGTGTACTGATGTCTAGATCAGTGACAAATGGTTAAAAAGACTATCCCCTGGATTCACAGACGGAGTTTAAGCCTAGTACTAGACTAAATATAAACCTGAGCCCCCGGTTTCACAGACAAGGCTTAAGCCTAGTCCTAGACTAAATGTAAATCTGAGCTGTTTCAACTGAAAGAAATTTGCATTGACTGTTCTTAAAACATGTCAGTGCCTATGTTTTGTCTTAAGATGCACACCAGTAAGGCTTTTTTCTAAGGCATGTTTATAAAAATTACTTGAATGACCAGGGGCCTGTTCCATAAACCAAGATTAGAGGCCAGGCTTATTTCAGTTAGTCTGACTTATCGCCAGTTAATTTGTATTAAAATAAGTCAGACTATCTGCCATAAGCCTGGCTTATTTGGTAAACTTGTTTTATTGAACAGGCCCCTAATTGAACTGTGTCCTAATCCTGACTTAGGCTAAACCCTGTCTATGAAACTGGGCCGAGATGTTTTAACTAAAACAATTAAAAGGATTTGCACTGACTGATTTTAAAACATGTCAGTGGCTTTGTTTTGTCTTAAGTAATGCTTTTTTCTAAGGCATGTTCAGGAATTGCAGCCAGACCAAATTTTTTAATGAATTAGGTTTTTTTGCTTTTTTTTTTTTTTTAATTACGACCTTTTACAAAACAAAAACTAGGTTGATATAAAATAAAAATGCGAAAAAAAAAAGTATTGGTAAAAGTGTTTATCGTAATTACACAAAAATCACGAATGCAGGTATTTTGTCGCCTCAGATCTGCAGTGGATCTGTTCCCGCTAAAACGAGGCCTATGTCAAATCAAGTCTAAAGAAGGTCACCATGCTAAGTCTAGGTGCGTGTACTTGCGATGGTTGGTTTGCTTTCATACAGTAATTTAGACTATTTGTCTGTGGACTGAACTGCAAGCCGTTCCACTTCATACTTTTAGTTCTAACATTTGACCGTTTTCGGTAGCAGCGTGTTACTGTAGACCTGTGTAAATCGTTTTTTTACCTACTGAAGCAACTCGTCCACACTTATCTGCAAAGAGTAGCAAAGACATCAGGTGCTGAGGGTGTTTCTATTAATACAGGTTAGAGGCTTCTGCTAGATTTCTAGCAATTTTTCACTCAAGAAGCTTAATACGATACTTATGGTTCTTGACTCTGTGAAGGCTTGTAGCTAGACCAGGCCGTTATTTCCCCTGAAGGATAGACTTTCTGCTTAATCTCAGGTGTTTGCTCATTGATGGAGTTCAGGTTGTGTAGCAGTATGATAACTCGGATAACTTTTAACTGTTATTGTAACTGTAACACGCGCCACGCTGTCGATAGACACCTTTCTAATGTTCTACAGTGGTTCTTAACTTTTCTTAAGAGTTTGTATTTCGAGGCTTCGTCAGGTGTGCATCAGTCGTGCATCAGTATTTAACTTTACGGAAGCATTAGTCGATACGTGCATTAACTAACATCACACTGTTATATTGTCTCTGTAGTCTGGTAATTAAGCTGTCTCGCTATCCATTATGATATCCTGTAACGTAACGCTAGGAAGAATCGAGGTCTTTGCATTAACTTTAGGCCAAAAGTCATAGCTAATATAAGTCGAACGAATCAGGTCAGTTTAGGATAGCTGTTGTTTGTAGTGTTGGCATGAAATCTCATCGTGGTCTTTTATTGGGCCCTAAAGCTTTTAGGGTGAATGGAGACTTAAGGTAGGTGCTGTTCTATGTTTATTTTTTGATATTAGAATAGACCACAGGCACAGCTATAGTTGCTCGCAGTATGACAGCACCGTTCTAGTCGTGTTTAACTCGAGATGAGAGCAGGAAATCAGAGCGATGCATGAGAATTCAATGCAAATCATAGGCTGTGAAAACTTATTTGCGCCTTTACCACGGCAGATCCATTCCTACGCAGCTCTCTAGCTTCTCACGTTAGTTCCATCCGAGCGATGTGAAACAGAGAACTGGGCTCGCTGCACTGCCTGCCGTGTCCACTCAGCTGGATTGTGGGTAGTGGGGGTGGGGTTGGGGGACTGAGAGCTGAACTTTTTTTTTTTTTTTTTTGCTAACAACCATGTTGTTTTGAAATGTAGGTGTACTGCTGATCAACATGGATTTGAGCAATAAAAATTCTTTATAAAATTCTTATGTTTGATGTCCATTCCTTTTATCTCATGGAGAAATGTCTATAGCTCCTTACGTCCTTGAACAAACTAATCAATGTATCTGTGTTAGCTCTCACATCCTCATTCACTATTCCCTACATTACTCAACTAATATAGTCCATGAGCACTGAATTTAGATACTTTGGAGTTTGGACGCATGTTGTGGTGAGATGTGGAAGTATGGTAGTAGTCCCGTTATGGAGGTGCATTATGGGATTGAATAAGTGCATTTAATGTCCGCTGTTTTTAGACACCACTCCAAATGGTTGTCTCCTCAAATTGTGCACTATATTAAGCTGCACGGTTAATCAAAACCTAAATTGCAATAATATTTATATTATTACCTTAAATATCAGAATTGTATTTTTACAGTTATTTTTTTTATACTTTATTTTACAATTAAATATTACATTTGAGTAAAAAGCAGTATTACTAAAAATGTTTTTGTAATTATTATTAGTGCTGTTATTATATTTTCTATCCATACTGATATATTATCAAAATTGTGCAGCAATTTTAAAGGCAGTGATATGTAAATTCTTAACTAAAACTTTGCAAAGAGATTTTGACATATCCCTATTAATTTTCATGGGAGGTTGGAGATGAATTCCCTGTTAAATGCAGGACATTGTTTCCTGGACAGACAGTTACACTAATCATAATGTGACGGCATTTTTTCCCCCCTTAATTAAAACACATTTGCATTTGTAACATTCATCAACTGTGCATATGAACACCGGCATGAAATGAACAGCATGCAGATGTGATAAAATGTTAAAATGAAGCTAATGGAATGAGTTTATTATCAAATGATTGATGATTGTAAACGGCTTTACTCACAT
>JAUMHR010000056.1:6659925-6672106 GCA_032361145.1 Enteromius fasciolatus
TAATATTGAGAAGCGGTTCTTCTGCTACAGGTAACAATTCTTTTAGTAATTTAGTGGGTACAGGATCTAATAGGCATTTTGTTGGTTTAGATACAGTGATGAGTTTATTTAATTCTTCCTGTATGCAATTCATATGCATATTTTTTTCTGGATGCCTCCGTTATACTTAAAAAAAAAAAATGCTGAATTTTCCTTACCCAGGGACCATCAAAGATGTAAAAAAAATTAGCATCACATTGCTACAAAATGAGTTCGAACAGCTGATAAAAACATCACAATAAGACTTGAGCCTTTAAGCAACATTTTTTAAAGTTCATAAGTTCATAAGAAACAAATCAATCATTCAAATGTTTTTTACTTCAAACATAATGGCCATGAAGGGTGAATATGTTTTCAGTAAATCTTCATTTGGGGAAACTATTTCTTTAAAGCTTTGCTACAAAATATTCCCAAAGGTTGATTTTACTTCTTGCTTCAGTATTGATGAAGTAATACATTTTAATGCTCAAATTAGTTTTTTTTTGCTCTGTCTGTACAGGTAAATATGTCTACCAGCCCATGACCAATGTCGCTCAGCTACCCAGCACACCTGTGCCGGCCGCTCCATCTGACTGCACTGACACCATCGATCTGTCCATCTCACTGACTGAGCGCTTCCTCCGCATCTCCCCCTGTTTCCTGCCTCCACCTTGTCCCGAATCTCCCAAATACTGCAACATTGCTGAACTGTTTATCGATGACTACATTGTCAAACGTATCAACGGCAAGATGTGCTACGTTCAGCGGCCCCCAGTTCACTCGGAAGCCCCTCCCACTCCACCACAAATAAATCCCGCCTCTGTTACACCACAGAAACAGCAGCAGACTGTTGAGGAGACTGTTAAAGGACCAAAAATGGGCCACTGCTCTTCGCCCTCCAACTCTGAAGACTCAGGGATCAATGCGTTGGGAGGACACTATCTGGAGTCCTGTGAGGAAGAGTCTGAGGAAGAAGATGAACTTAGCATTGATGGACACTCGAGTCCGGGAAGTCTATGGGACCAGGATGAATGCACCCTACTGTCCCCTTCCAAATCTATTGTGGAGATCATTGAAAATATTGAAACTACTGTGTGATGTTTGCTCTTTTTGTTCTTTTCACATCTCTCTCTCTTAATCTGACAAGATACACTCATTGTGTTAAAAGAAATCTTGTATGTAGAGGAAAATGCTACACCCATAAAGACAGTGCTATACTTTACAATTGTCTTTAATCTCTGTGCTCATTGTTACACCTCACATGGTCCTTAATTTGATGTTAATCACAGTTCTTGACGTTATTTGTATGCAATATGAAAGACCAACCAATATAGAAGTCAACCAATTACCATTATTTAGCAATCTGTGTTCTGTGATCCATAGTGAACTAGGGTTAAAATTAATTGGGGAATTTGGGCAAATTTATTCCAAATGAATAATTTTTTAGTCATGCCAGTAAAAAGAAAATATGGTCAGGCTACTGTGGTGGCTAGTTTATGCTACTAAAAATGTTTTTTTTAGATATTCATGTTGTAGGTTTCTATTCTTGGTAAATCTTTGTGTAGCTAGCAAGATATGGTGATAACGTTCATTCAACGACCGCAGATTACGTTCATGCGTGTGCTTTCCCCTGAATGTAAACAAGGCTGGATCTGGGATCGTTTCACTTGTATCGGGTTCCATGAAGGGTCAGATTGCTCTATGCTTACATCAAAAACATCTTGATTTGTGTTCTGAAGATGAACGAAGGTCTTATGGGTTTGGAACGACATGAGGGTGAGTAATTAATGAAATTATTTTAATTTTGGGGTGAACTAATCCTTTAAGGAGAATAACATGTAATGTATAAAGTGACTAATGTATAAAGTTAAATGTGAAATATTTAGATGCTTCTATAACATTTAATTCCCAATGAAGGAGGTGTTTTCATGCGTTTAGAGAACTGATTGCAGCAGAGTTTTACTGATAATGAAAGCTGGCATCTGGTCAACCATCATCCAGAAGGGACACTCTAACGTGAAAAACACTTAACGTGGCTTAAAGCACCTAAAAACCAACGAGGGAAGCCCAAATATCTGTCAAACCTTCATTGTAATAATCTCTAACTACTGTCAAAAGAACGATTCCATATTCAACAGATAAAGTGAATAATATCACTTTAAGCATTTTCTCCCCCGAAGTCCATTATAAGGTAACGTGGCTTAATGGACGCTACCTTAACAACGACCGGGGGAAACCAAACTTGTGTATAATTTTATTTATAGTAAAGATTTTCCACTTTCAAAAGAACAATTATAATGCGTATAAAGTAAATAATATTACGTTAAACTGTTTCCTTATAATGGCTATGGGGGTGAACACTTAACATGATGTTACTAACTTTATAAACTGAATAAGAGCTTAATCTTTTGACAGTGGCAAGTCTTTATTAAAAATAAAATTTGACAGAATTTTGGTCTTTATCAATAAATCAATCAATCAATCAATATATAGTGCTTTGAACAATACAGATTTTAGCAAAGCACTGAACATTATCAAATAGGAGAATAGAGTGTTGGTAATGTATAATGACAAGGTTAAACTATTTATTTATGAAATGCAGAGATGGTCTCTGTAGTCAAAACGGCGATAATCACTAGAAATCAGGTGTCCCCAGCTAAGCCAGAGGTGACAGCGGCAAGGAACCAAAACCCCATCCATGAGAGAATGGATAAAAAAACCTTGGGAGGAACCAGGCTTAGTTGGGGGCAGTCCTCCTCTGGCTGGACGCCCAGCACCTAATTTCCAGTTCAATATTAAGTGCATGTCAGATTGTGTAAGGGACTTATAGTGTGTGTGTTTGTGTGCATCTGGTTCCGGTGATCTGTCTACGGAGCTCATCTAGGTGTTCTTGTCTCCAATGAAGATCATCTCTTTGTGCTGATACACCATCTGATTTGGATACGGACTGGGGAACAGAATAAGAGAGAGACAGACTAATATTAGCGTAGAAGCCATTCTTTTTACGATATAACAAGTATATTGTGTGTTAAGGGGAGTGTTCCCGGTTCCGGCTGATCTAATTAATGCAGCCTAAAAATCCTTTAATGAATTTGATTAATAGATGTGTATTAGTGTGTTAAGTGTAAGCCAGAATAAAGAGATGTGTCTTTAATCTAGATTTAAACTGACAGAGTGTGCCTGCCTCCCGAACAGTATTAGGTAAATTGTTGCAGAGTTTGGGTGCTAAACAGGAAAAGAATCTGCCACCCGCAGTAGATTTTGATATTCTAGCTATTATCAAATGGCCAGAGTTTCTACCGGTTGTTGTTAAGCTACATTAAGCCATGTTGCTGTTTCCTTAATGGACTTCTGTGGGGGAGAAAGCGCTTAACGTGATATTATTCAGTTTATCAGTCGATTATGGGCTCGTTCTTTTGACAGTAGTTAGTAATTTTTACAAGGAAGGTTGACAAAATTTGGGTTTCCCTCGTCAGTTTTTAGGAGCGTAAGCCACGTCAAGCATTTTAGAATGTCCCTTCCAGGAGGAGCTTAGTGCTGTCATTCTTCACATTTTTAAAAGAGTATAGTAACAGACATGACATGAGCTATGATAGCAGATTTAGTAAAGACATATTGGTGTTTCTTTATTCTGTCATGGTGCTTTTACCATGTTTAGCTAGTTTCACTATTTCTAGTTTGGGAGAGAAAAAAGGCTTTGTTGATCTCTGATAATTATATAGTTTCTGACTCTAAGTGCTGGATATGACTGGCCTTTCAAATCACAGACTTACATAAGACCATTCAGAACCCTGTACGGTGTTGACATAATGCATTTTCATCAATGCTAATCCTAGTCCAAAACACAGAACATGAATAGGGCACATCATTAACATTGGATGCAAATTATATTCATGCTACTTGAACTGCTATTACTAAATGTTTCTGGCAATTATGACCATGATTTCCATATGCCTCCCTCTTAGTTCTCCTGCCAAATTTAACAAAAATGAACAGGTGTCTTGGTACAAAGGTTTCTTTTTCAGGTCCACTTTAATTATCATTAACATTATGATGCTTTTCTAAGGTCTTGGTATTGTTAGTGCTCTAATTTCCTGTAAGCACAGCTAAAATGTTTTTTCTTTTGCCTTAGTCATCAAGATATCATACTTAAAATGTCCTTGAATACACAGAAGTGGATTCAGGATACAACGTTTATGGTAATTATGAATAATAATTTCAAACGAAAAGTTGCCCAGATGGAAACCATTAAGACACCAGCCAGATGGCACACTGCATCAAACTTAGTAGGCATAGTTAAACGAACAGACACGAGAGATGATTTACGTTGACTCATAGTTTGATTGAACATTGTTTCTTAAGCTCAGATCAAACAGTGGATATGCCATATATTATGAAATTCACAAATCTCATGGTATTTTAGTGCATCTAGATGTGTCACAAAATCAGCTCAGCTTTTTTGAAAAAATCTTTCTCTGAAATTGTTGTCTTTGAAATCCATTAGTGGATGATAAAAAAAAATGTTTTCAATGATTGGAGAAAGCATGAGTGATGCTTGTATTGCATTTAAGGTGTTTTTGCTGATTGCCAGTGCACTGCTTTTATGTCTGTTTTTAGTATGTTGTTTGCGGTTCCTGGGCAGCTACTAGGGCATTGGTAGGTGTTTATTTTTTTCCTAAATCCGGTCACTGAGGAAAGTAATACCACACCTCACCTTACCATGCCACACAATTTAACTTCTCATACATATTAATTTAACAAGAGGTGATGTGTATGTGCTCAAATTATTACTTAACCTGAAGTGCATTTACTGTTAAATGAGGACAAAAGATTTACGCACAAAGATTTTGCAGCAGGTCATGTGATTTCATTGGCCATTGACAAATTTTGTACATTTTAATATACCGGATTAGAGTTTTCCTCAATTCCTAACCATACGTACTGTATAAGCAGTAATAGTAATACTTGCCTGATTATTATAATCAAATTTGGATTATACAGAAACATCAGTGTAAGATTGTGAAGAAACAACAAGCAAGGTTTTTATTTCACTGCAGGCTGCTAGATCAAAATGGAGCGTGTGATGTGCTTCAATCATTCTTTGGGGGATGTCAGGATACAAACATCACCTGCAGTAGATACTGATTGATTTATTTTCTGTGTGCTGTCATGTTTATATAGCACTCTGTTTCTTACACTGCATTTTAAAGACAACACTTTAATGCTACTGAATCTCCTCTTGTGTGTGACCATACTTTATTTTATAAGGAAATAATTACTTAGAATCTCAATAAAGGCACAGGTCACCCCAAAAATTAAAATTACGTCTTAATTTAATGACTTTTTCCTCATTTAAAACCACCTTTTTTCTTTGGAACACAAAATATGTTTTGAAAAATGTTTATTCAACAAAAGCATGTAGAAAGGTGAAAACGCAACATGAACATTCTTCAAAACTTTCCCCTTTCCCATGAAACGACATGAAGGTGAGTAAATACTGACACAATTTATATTTTGGGCTGCTCCTTTAATTAGACTGAGAAAACACAAAGGTGATCTTAATTATGATTTGACATTTATTGCCCCTATTATAAATTTGTGCTGCATAAAGAAAAGGAAAAATGTCAGGACATCAAACAGCAGTTTCAACCTTCGGTTTCCCAGCTTCGTTTTGCGTGTGTCCTTTTCAGCGTTGACATATTTCTCTGAAAATATGAATATTTTAATACATAAGCCCACAGCAGACTGAGCACACACACACACACACACTGAGTCAGCTCAATGAAACCACACGAGCAGACGCATGCGCTGAATGACGTCTGTAATCTCATAAGCGGAAACCCCGCTGCAGAACATTCTCATATTCAGAAGGACAATCATATTTTTTCTTCCTCGTTGCAGGAATAATATCCCTCTGATTGAGGTAAATCAAGCCACTACTGGATCGGGAACTCACCAGTAGTTCACCTGATAAACAGCTGCCACAGTCTGTGGTCCGTGAGCAGACCTCTGTGGGAGATCTGGGTTTGATAAGCTCCATAAATGTCTCTGAGTCACCCGCCGAGCCCTCCACTGCGCTCACCCTGTAAAATATTCATTGCTTTTCTCTTCTCCTCAAAGATTGTTTTTTGGAGGTTGTTGTTTTTCTTCAACATGGCCCTGACTCCTCAGTCTATTCAGACATTCATTATACTAACTGTGCACAAAGAGTGCCTTTTCAAGGAACACCTATGCTGAAGAGATAGGGTCAAATTCACAATGCAGATGAAGAGGAATACTATTGAAATTATATGTGTGGGTGCTACAGCGAAAGAAGGGCTGAAATTGATATTCAAATGTGCTTGATATAAATTGTGTGAGACCTGTGTGTGTTTGATGGCCGGCAATCATTTATACCTTATGAATTGACAGTAGCACAGATGTTTATTGTTCTGTGTGTGTTATTAGCTCTCCTGGGTAGGAATACATTCGTAACGGTGTGACTCACGGGTATCTTCTTGTAAATGACTTCAGCGGTCGTATGAGACTATGAATATGATTAGGGTAATAGTTTTGATGTGTTATGTCCTGTCAAGCCTGAAGTGCTTTGACCTTGAAGCACTATGGATAAAAGATTATAAAAGAAATGATCAACATAAATACTGATGCTTTTATTTTAATCGGTAATCATAATCCAAACTTGTAGAATCCACTTAAATGCTTTAAAATACAGTCGAAAACGTCTCCAGGTTATGAATATAACCAAGGTTCCTTTAGGGAATGAGACGCTGTGCCATAACGCCTTCAGTGCAACCAAAGCGTTATGACGCAGCTCGAATTCCCGAAAAGGAACTATAAAAAAGGCATAAATGTGTATCTACATTCAAGTCCAAATTGTTCGGTGTAACTCATTAATATGAAGTGGTTATTCATTATACATGAAAAATGAATAATTCATATAACATGAGTGTTTTTTTCCTCATAAAAATAGTCCATATTTAAATGTTAGCAGTGTTTTACTTTATTTTAGTGAAGCACTCAAATGAGCCACTCAATCTAGGAGAGAATACTGTAGCGTTTCATATTTTCAAGTGCTTAACTGAAGATACCCAAAATAGGGTGATGAAAGTAGGATAAATATTGGGCTAGGCAGCCACAGGCAGTCTGTCATCATAAATATGGGGCAAAACTTTCCATTCAGCATTTATGTACATTTTTATAAATCATCTCTTGCTTGCTACATAATTGCATTTGAAGAGTAGGATGTTTACTGTCATTTTGTACTCATCACTTGGTGAAATTACAAAAATAAATTGAAAAAAACCCCCCCAGAAAATACAAACAATGAAACAATCCAAAATAATTGTAGATATTATACAAGTATCTCAATGCTAAAGTAACAGACATACTTAAAAAGTCGTATATTGTTGCTGTGATTCTACATATTCCAAAAGGCTGAGCAGTACAGTATGTTTTAAAATGTTATTGCCCAGAAAACATATATAGTTCATTGAAAACAAGTCTCACCATGATGGTGTTGAGTGAGCACCTTCTAAAAGCTGTTTATGATGGGCTTTGTTTCATCATGTTACTTGCTCATCACTACCTGCATTTAGTTGTTATCAATGTATTTCAAAGGTACAAAACAGATTTTAGTAATTTAATAGTTTGGTATATTATCGTTATATCAGTCAATGAAATTACGGTATTTAACTGTAAATTTAAGTTAAAATCGTAAAACCAAAAACATTGGTACTGTTTTTAGGATAGAAATCCGGCAACCATAGCTGCCTGTAAATTTTACTGTATTTTTAATCATTATTATGATATTGGAATTTCATTTGATTAAAACTAATTTCTCTTTCTTTCTTTTTTTTATTATGCAGAATTGGATAGATATTTTTTTACGATTTCACTTTTGACGCCCAGGTTTTCTCCTATACTGTGCATAATGCTTGTATCAGTGGGAACACTTTGCCTCGAAGCTACACATTAAACCGTTAAAAGTAGAGCCAGCCGAAAAGCATGCAAATGTAGAGTTGCCTGTACTTCCCGACTCTCTCTTTCTTTCTCCCCCTCTCATTTCATCTCGTATCCAAAACTGAGCAATTTTCTCCTCCATTCAATATATGGAAATGAAATGGTAACAAAACCCAGCGGCCGTCTACGAACTCTCGAGGGAGTTGAATATGGCAGACTCATTTGTGTTTGAATGGTCGAGTGCAGTGGGGAAACCGTGTGGGAAGGGCTGGGCTGGCAAACACAACTCTGCTGATGAAGTGCCATGTAAATGGGGCTGTAGACTGTGCAGATGGGGGCTAAAGCAGATGGTTTTCCACATCACAGGGACGTGTGCCACGCTGACCTGGAATACTGCACGTCTATTATCATGAGAAAGAGCAGCATGCTCGCTGGCGGCGAATACTGATGGGCTTTGTGCTGATAAGTGGAAGGCCATTGTGGCTGGATTATGTTTTTTGACAGATGTGCTAAGTGCTTGTTTTGGTGATTTGGTTTGTGTGCTTTTATAGATTTTCAGATGCAGGCTCAATCTGTGCTTTGCAGCACTGTTGTTCTTAAATGCCAAGCATTTTATCAATGTACAGGCAACAAATGGTTTTTTTTTCTCCAGAGAAAGCTGTGCAATAGAGAGCAGCGAACAAATTCTCTGTGAGCTTTTATAACGAGCAGTTATTTTAGTTCAACCATTTTTCAGCATCTCAGCAGTTCTCACCGCTCTTGATTTTGTTGGTTTCCCTCCAACAAACATGAAAAATAAAGCCCATGGCAAAATGTTTTGAGCCATATTTGGTGACACATTTCCATTCGGTAAGAGTAAATTAAAATATTATTCTAAACCTGTAAAACAAATGAATAAAATATATATTAAGTAGTTATTGAAATAACAGTAAAAATAATTACTCATGTATACATGCAAATAGGAATGACTTTAAAAGTTGGTACTGATTGCATGATTTTGATTTCTGTTTGATGTTTGGAAAACTATCTTTGTATCTGGTAAATAAAACATTGTAAGCCAGTGAAAAAATAATAGTACAATATGTTAAATGTTTGTTGAAATATCATCAATATGTAAATAATTACCCATGTGAAAACCCAGCTGTCATTTTTTGTGATTTACTGTTCTACAATAAAATCATCCTTGTGAAAATGTAACCTTTATATCTTTAATATTGACTGATGCCATGCCAATTATATTGAAATTAATGGTCGAAATCAAACTTTGATGCTTGTTATTTCACAATTAGTTTTTGACACTTAGGCCTGGAAAAAAACAATAATGCCACATTTATTAATGATTATTAATAAATTAATGATTTCTATGTGAAGTCAATAGAAATGTGGCGAGCTGAAAAACGATTTGTTTCTGACCAAAAAAAATGGTTCTATTCTGTCCAAGCACTGGCAAATCCACTTCTAATCAGTAAACCTTCTCATGGGACAGAGACAAATTGTCTCACCTGTTTGCTCTCTTGAATCCTGAACATCTGCAAAGCTCCTGAGACAGTTGATGCAAGCCTATTTGAGCAGTCACTGTTAATCCCACTGTTTCAAGAAGAATCCTAATCAACACTGAAAGAGTGAGTGATGGATGATCACAGTCTCTCTATCTGCCCTTTCCCAGTTCTAAGGTTGTCTCTTAAGTTCACTGACTTTGTAAACAGATGACAGTTCATGCTCTGTTGATGCCCACCCTCATAGGTGTGACAGTTCTTGTTTCTTCTAGTACGGCAATAAAAAGCTAATAAATTTGAGACACTGATCTCAATATTTCTGGTGCTAGTTTAGTTTTGGTGCAGTGTTTTTTGTTTTATATATATATATATATATATATAGTTAAATACCTAAAAATAAGGTCTGTTATCATAAACTCAAGATATTTTCACATTTTACTCTGCAGCATAAATAAAATTAGTAACACTACTCTTGCTGTTGAGGTGGGCAAGGACCTTAAACATCATCACTCCAAACAGGTAAACTGCTTACTAGTTTGCTTTCACAGCCATGCCACAGCTTGCAAACTATTCTAACTTAAAATTGAAGGGAAAGTCGAGATCTTTCAGTGATACATAAATGCTGTATTCCGTATACTGTATGTATTTCACTCAGCAATCTTGTGATTTCTAAATATATTTGCTAGATTTGATGCAAATATCTCTCTTCTATAAATAGCAGCAGCCACTTTAAAGGTTGGAACACTTGGAGTAGCATAGCTTGCTCATTAAGCATGGCTGCTTATTGAATTTTTCATAGGATTTCTTGTTTGTCAGCAGTTGTGGGCTTGGTGCTGAAGAGAGGAGGTCTGGCAAGGCTTTGTAAAGTATGTTTGAGGAAAGAAGATGTGTTTTTTCAGCCCTGACAGCTGAAGCTGCAGGTCAGTTGAGTGAGTTTAATGAGGTGGATGTGCGATAAAACTCATGCCACACAAGTGCTTGGCACTAATTTTCCTCTCTGCTCCCTTCAAACTCAAATCCTGACCCGTTTTACTAATCATTGAAAACCTAAACAGGAGAACATATGAAGTGAGTGTGGAGTGTGGCAGAACCGAGGAAAGGATGTTAATTATTTTAATCAATAAAAAAAAAAAGAATGGGGGTCAAATAAATAGTAAACGTGAAATGTGAATGTTTAATTCTTGTTACAAGATACTTAGAAATCCTAAATTATGAAGGGAATGATAAAAAGCAAACAAGTTGCACTCTTTTGTTGTCAGCTTTTTGTCTGGGTTTCTCTCATCTTTGTTGTTATCTGGGTTCTAAAGTATACCGTCATTCCCCACAGTCTTTAACCACATTCATTATAATTAAGACCAAAATGTTTGCTTGCATTTTCACTGTCTTGTATGTAGGAGTATCTAAACATATATACACACACACACAACAAAAACAGTTTCACTGTTTTCTGGTCCTTCATCTAAAACTTTAAGTTTAACAACAATAAGTTTATATATTAAAATGACATTAAATTTGCATGTTGAGTTCTGCAGTGTTAATTAACAACGCTGAACCTTGGGGTATCACATGACAACGATAAATTTGCCTCATCAAATAATCAACTTGCTGAAATGGTATTTCATAACTGTATATGTTCATATAATAGGTGATTAGACTGTTTAATATGCAGCTGATAAACTATCCACTGTATCTAGGAACATTTCTTGTTATATTCTATTAAAAATGCCCTAGAGTCCTGCAACTAAATATGAATATGCCATGCCTGTCTTTTAGGTAGTGCTGCTTTATTGTCACCCTTCACATGTATCCTGATTTAACTCCCCATCACTGGTTTTACACACCCTGTTACACAATCTCATTTATCATCAGTTCTCTGTCAAAAGCTGGAGATTATCACCCCTCCGAATTTCCACTTGGTGTCTGATCCATTTCTGAATACAATCACAGTAATCCCGCAGAGATATTCTGATGTTGTGTCAACTGGCCAAGACTGTTTGCGCTTCACAGATTCTAAATGGATGTCGCTGTGCTGGTTTGACTCTGGAGGATCAGGGAGCTCTGATCGTTGAGAGAGTTATTGGGAGAGCGATTGGGCTGAAGACAAACTGAACAAAACTGCATGTCAAGATGTAATGAGGTTGATTTTTAGAGCACCCTCAAAAATAAATTAGATTTTTTTTCTTTTTTTCATTTTTCAGTTGCTTTGGTAGATATATCAGTCTGAAGCACTTAATTGCAAAATTGCATGTCAGCTGTAATACGGAAGATGTTACTTCACTAAAAAGCTTTGACTTTAACAACAACATATACCATTGATTAACAATATCATAGTTTTTTAAAAATTATACGTTAATATCAAAAAATATATATAAAAAATGAAAATACCCACGATTCTGTGCAATAATCTCCACCAATTAGAGAACTTAAAGATCTTTAAAAAGCTCTTTTTATATGTTGTAATTTATCTTTTAGCTGGTTGGTTTTAACTTTTTCCTGTATGAGAAAAATGGCTGAAAAAGTTGTTTTTTAGTTGTGCTCGGTGGTGGACAGTAACGAAGTAGTTGTAATTCGTTACTGTACTTAAGTACATTTTTCAGGTAGCCTATACTTTACCGGAGTAGTTTTATTTTCAGCAACTTTTACTTCACTACATTCCTAAGCAAAGGATCGTACTTTTTACTTCACTACATTTCATAAAACATATCGTT
>JAUMHR010000056.1:6695275-6706470 GCA_032361145.1 Enteromius fasciolatus
GAACCACAGTGTACTTATTTCCTCTCACAAACTCTAGTAGTATTTTAGAAGGCCAATTTACACCACAAACACAAAATCCAAACAGCCAACCTGATACAACTTGTTTGTTAGCGTTTGACTGTACGGTGTGAATTGGCCTTTCCAGTTAGATAAAGCTTTTCTTTATATTTTTAGGTGGCTATGTGGAAAAAAACAGCAACAATGCACTATTGCCCTCAATGCCTACTATTAAGGTGAGTTGAGTTGTTGCAAACTTGCCAAATTTATTAATTCATTGCATGCTATCAGGCTGTTAGCCATGTAAGAGATTCAAATTACATAAATAAAGCCATTATGACAGACATTAGAGCACTACTTATCTTGGCAGCATAACGTCGCTGGGAATCTGTATTCCCATCACTAGAGTGGTCACCACAGGAGCCAGTTCGAAAATCAGCCCACTCACCCAGCATGCCAATTCAACTCTCGTTAACAGACATATTACAGGAGGAGGTCTCATTATCACACCTCTGACTGTGCAGCTGAGCTGATCTTTGAAATCTGGGTTGGAGCCGAAGGAAACCCCTGTGGCATTTCCAGCGTCTACACATTACTCATAACTTAATCAGTGTAAAGGCACCTGTATGGGGTCTCTAGAGAAATGGCAAAGAAAAACATTCTCTGTCAAAATCACTGACCTCTATAAATAATGAATAGATGGTAAATCCAAGATTAGAAAGGTGTTTACCTCCTAAGGGAAAATAGTATACTAAAGTCACATCTTCTATTTACTCTGTTATGACGAGTCGGTAAGTCTGGAAACATTCTGATGTCAAGTACATTGAGTTATGCTTTTATACTCAGCCTAAATCCAGTGTATGAATGTGGTAATATTTCAAAATGAAAGGGAGACTGTATTATGAATAAACCAAAAGTTTCTTTTTTTATTTATATCCAAAAATAGTGTCTCATTCAAAGCAGTTAAAACCTCCGCAGTAATGGTAAAGCAAATATTTTTGCATTATTTGTCTAAAGGTCTAGATATAATTACATTTCCCACAACCATGCTTTTACAGCAATGCAGGTTTCGAGTAACAGTGAGTAAATGACTACTTTTCATTTTTCAACTTTTCCTTTAAAGGGTTACTCCACCTCAATATTAAAATTTTGTCATTAGTCACTTACCCCCTTGTCGTTCCAGATCCATAAAAGCTTTGTTTGTCTTTGGAACGCAATTTAAGATATTTTGGTTGAAAACTGAGAAGCGAGTATTGTAAATAACACTGTTAGAGTATAGAAAAGTATGAAAGACATTGTCTGAATATTCCATCTGCCATCAAAGGTTCAACCACTGTTGGGACACACAGATGCACCAACACAGTCTCACAACCAATTTGTATGTATTCGTACAAGGTGGCAAATTCGTGCTAATTTGTACAAATTCGTACAACCTCACTTGTAAAATTTTGTACGATTTGTCTAAACACCAGTCATGATTGACAGCGGAAAGTCATTATTTTTGTATTATTTCCATACAAAAAGTATTCTTGTCACTTTATTACATTATGGTTGAGCCACTGACGGCAAATGGAGCATTCAGACTATGTCTTTCATACCTTAGACCTTGACAGTGTTGTTTACTTGGCAGTCAGTGTAACAGTTATACGCCTCCCTGTTTTCATCCATAATATCTTTAATTGTGTTCCGAGGACAAAATGGATTTGGAAGAACATGGAGGTAAGTGATTAATGCGAAATTTCATTTTATGGTGGTGTATCCCTTTAAAGTCAGATTTTAACATTCCATTTTAATTTATGTATGTAAATTTTGAAAGTACTATTAATTATGCAACACTGACTGTAGTTCCATCCTTTGTGTTTCCAACATTGCTCTTAAAAGAATGCAATTTGTGAGAGGGGAAATGCATTATAGATAATGTAGTATTTCATATCAGAGAAAGCCATCATTGCACAATGCACAATACCTATTGCAAACAAAAGCAATTGCATGATGCAACATAATCTACGGGAACAAATAAACCAGGGACAGTGACCCGCCTGAGCTATTGATATTAAATTCATAACAGAGCCAGTGTGTGCAGAAAATGTTTATAATGTATGAAATTACCTAACATGATTCATAATATGCAGAGCTGCACATTGATTCCACTTTGGTGGAATGTTCTGGAGTATAGTATGTTAAGACAATAACACTGGCGTTATCTGTCATCAGGTCAGAGGAAAAACAATAATATAATTATATTAAATTTAGATTGTTTCTAATAAAACATTAATATTCTCTAGACTAATGAAATCGGAGCATATCTTATCTGATCTGTGAAAGCTCAGGTTTAATTATATTAACAAATCGGAGTCTACCATATAAGTTTCTCAGGTTCTATAGTCCGATAGTCACATTAAACAATAATATGATATGATTTTGTATTAATGCATCTAGGCTGAATCAAACCAGAATGAAGCTATATCACACCATTGTTATTGTGATTATACAACAATTAAATAAGTTAAATTAATATAAATATTCTAATTTTATGACCAGCGCAGTATATGCAACAAAACCAATAGAGACTTGTGAAGGGTTTCCCTTCCCATGTAGCTCTTTCTGAAATGCCTGATGTTATAGCAGAAATCAAGAACTGCCATTTCAAAGATTGCCCTTGAATGAAATGTCATAGCATTGACCTTCTTTGGTGAAGTACACTTATCTCTATAGGGCCTATGTGCCCTTCTTCATAATCTGGAACATTTGAAAAAGAAGCTTCGCTGATTGGAGCCTCTTGACTCCCCAAGCTCATCAATGCATTAAAGTGCAGAATTAAATCCCCACAATTATCATGTAATATTTGACTATTTGTGTAGTTTCTGAGGAACAGTAGTTGATTGATGAAAGATGATTGCTGCACTTGAACCAGCTGGGCCCTTTGGTCCGGGGTTCAGGAAGGTGGGGGTGAAGTGTAACCAGGAAAGCACCTCTAGAGAGACAGAATGCTCTTCTGTCCACCTACACGAACACCAGACCTAAAGACAATCAAAAAATTCTCATCTGTATTTGTTTTTAGTGTGTTACTATGTGATTGCTACTTTTCCCCTTTCCCTTTGTTTCATAAACTCATAATTTACAGATACAATTTCAATTTTCAGATTAAATGGCACAATGATCTTTTTTATTGTTTTATTCTGTGGCAGAAACAGGCTTCCATCATATATATATATATACACATCAAACACATCAGTTAGAAATCTTACTTTTTCTTTATCTTTTTTTTGTAGAAGAAGAAATTTTGAATTGATTTCTCCGGCTTGGAAGCTCCCTCTTAAATACTTAATTTCAAAGAATTGAAAAAGCTTGTCAGTGGAAATAACTGTGAAGTATTTTTCATATCTCCACCACAGTCAAACGCACAGTTTCAGACTTCACATAAGAAATGCAAACAGTCATTACATCCTCAATGCATCAAGCGCAAGCTATTAGCGACCAATTTTGAACAATGTCTGTATATTTAACCTACCATGTATTGAGCAGCGATCAATATTTGTCTCCTCTCAATGTTAAATGCATTTTTTCCTGCATTAAATGAGGGGATTGTTGAAAGGTAAAGCTGTGCAACTCAGCTCTGACGAGGTCCTGGAAATGTTCTGTGCCAGGCTGCTGAATAATACATGTTTAAATGCTTCATGCAGAAGGACGACCCCGGGTGTCCCTTCATCACGAGCCTCCTGCAACCACATAATTACAAAGTGCCTATCACAGCAGCTGGGTCCAGCATAATGAAATGTTGTGCAGCACTAAACTGTGAGTAATTGTCTTTCCTGGGGAAAAGGAAAAGAGTTTGAGTTTGATTTCTGGGTTCAATACCTTATAGGGCTTTTGACAATTAAAGGAACCATTCACCCAAAAAATATAATTCATCATTCTGGCAACTAACCCTCATGCTGTTTCATGTCTGCAAGACTTGATTTTGGGAAACACACACAAAAATCAGGATTCTTACTTGTTTGGGAACTGTCCATTTAAATGATTAATACCGGGTCCTTTTAAACTCTAGGTCATCATAATCCTGGGTCATGTTTGTAGTCTTTTAGGCAGTTCAAGAGATTGATTGGACAAACACAGCATGCAGCTCGGGCTCCACTAGGGGGCACTCCAACCAACACACATCACCACTGACTCACAGAGTTTTATCCGGACTACACTACCCAGCAGCCATTGCACCATCACACCACCACTTGATCACATACACCTGCACCTCATTATTCACACCTATGCTCTCATTAACACCTGCATATTAGTCAGATTCTCACTCTACTCCAAAGCCACAGTCCAAGACGGTCACTACTAGGGTCACAGCACCAACCCAGGATGGCCGCTAACCCAGAGCCTCTGCACAGGATGGCTGCCACACCAAAGCCTTTAGCCTTTGCTGAGTTCAAGCCACAGTCTCCTAGCCACCTTGGATGCTACTTCAATGTTTAACAGCATCAAGGATGTCACACTTGGAGACGCCCGGGCTTTTCCCGGGCTTTCCGTGTGAGGCTGGTGTCCAGCATGGTGGACCTCCCACTGATGTCAACAAAGAGAGCTGGTCTTTCCAGGGTCCTAGAGCAGGCCACCGCAGACACTATACCCCTCTCCTCGGTGCTTCCTGTCATGGCCGTCGCCCTGAAGAGTGTGTGGGCCACACATTGTTCTCCAGTGGTCCTACCTCTCCACAAGCCCTTGTCAGTGACCTCATTCCCTGATGAGTGAATTCACAGGCTCACTCCTGAGTCCCTAGTGGCGTCGGTTACAAAGTATTGCTTAGGTTACAAAGTATGTTCCTGAGTTGTGCTTTTCAGAATCCGAATCAGAATTAGCTTTATTGCCAGGTATGTTTACACATACGAGGAATCTGTTTTTAGCATACAGAAGGATGCTGTGGTCAATATTGCAAGTCTTAAATGAACAGATCACTTAAAGTCCCACAGTGAAAACATTTCACCTTGTCTTTAACAATACAGGGAATATTGCCTGTAGGCTATTTGCTGATATTTTTATCATCTAAAACAGCTTATCATATTCCACAAGCATAACCTTCATTTTATTAGTCATTTTGAGTTCTTTGTCAGCTCTGTGAAGGTGTAATACACAGTAAGCAGCCAGTTTCACAGTTTACCGAGGTCAAAAAGCGCTCATTATTGTGTGACAGTCCAAGAGCATGACATGGAATATGGCAGAGTAATAAAGGCAAGGCTGTCACTGGCTGGTATAAGTCACAGAGGGCAAGCTGTTTGCATTCTTATTATCAGACAGCTTCATCTACACCTCAGCTTTATCTTGCTCCTTGATAATAGACTTTTCCCAGGGAAGAATCAGTGTGGCATGGCATTCAGAACTACTGAATATGATATACCTTGTGAGAATAAATGAAAGTCACTGAACAGATGTGAAATAAATGAAGTTCCATGGCAACATAAATGCTTTGTTACATGAGTTAACCTTTAAATGGGCTTCAGAAAATGCATGCGTTAGACTCTGCAAATAGTGCAAATAGCATAATGCTATTCTGAAACATCACCCAGCATGTTGGGATTTATAAAGAAAAGGCCCTCTGGGTGTCAATTTGTTTAAATAAATCAAAATAAAAAGACAAATGCATCTTTCAAATATGGCAATTTGCTTAATGGGTTTAAACGGAGCTGGCATTTCTCTCTTTATTTGGATGCAGATGACTGGCATCATATATTCAGTGTTGCTCCAGGGGATATGAGCTCAGTCATTTAATATAAAACTCTTGCTCCCTCTGTCTCTGTGTTCTAGAGAGACATAGTTAGTGTTGATATAAATCATTGAGCACTAATGAATACTTAGCATTGCTCTCAAAACCTTTTTATTTTTTTACCATGCACACTTCCTTTGGCAGGATATAATCCAGTCATGTGCACTGATCAGAATCCAGCAGCTCTCCATCTCCAACAGGAGAATAATTGTTAAAATAATCTAAAACTTGAATGTAATTTATTTTATAATGCAACTAATAAGCTGCAGGCAAAGTCAGAAATTAACTGGCTAACCAGAATTTAATTTCCTAAGCATTAGGAATTAATTATTTATTTAGCCTACCCTTTTGTGAAGATGTAATTTTCATACAGAATTACTGTTAAACTTGATTGAAGTTGCACAACATTAATTAGTTAACATATAGACTTCTATAAAGAATTTATTAGGCCTACCTCAAAATTACATCAACATAAACAAATCTGTGGAAATATTATATTAAAAAATATACATGTATATAGCCCTAAAATGGATATGAATTAAGGACAAGTTGTGGTATGAAAATCTAAACTTAATGTTTTCTTAATTTTGGAGATAAATGCTCCTTTACTCTGGGAGGTCCTGGGTGGTTATGAAGCCATCCAGTGGAACAACAGTGCCACCTTCAGGTCATTTAGTGTAAAAACAGTTAACCTGAAAAATGTAAAACCAGCAATGCAGTATTTAAATGTACGCAAAAAGGAGTGAAAAAAAACATACAGTTCCTAAAAATGAGTTAAACTAGATATCACTTAACACATAACTTTAAAACCTCTCCAGTTTGGTTTTAAAATGTAAAGCACCAATTTAGAACGTATTTGGCAACCCATTTGCAGCATTTCACACCTCTCTAAGTGTATCCTACGACGGCGTTTTTGTGCCACCAAAACGAAAAATAATAATCTAAAACTGCGAGAATTTGTATTAAAAAAGTGTTAAATAAGAGAGCTACAGCGCCCCCCAAAGGAATGTCGTGAGTTCGTGAGCTGATGTTAAAAAAGTTCTTCCCGTTCAGACCTTTAATAAATTTCGTGATATTTAGTGGATTCCGCGAGTTCTCATCCCACTAACATGAAGCGGCCGCTCGGACGCAATATGCCTAAATTCCGATGGCCTTCTCTCAATCCGGGTCATTTGCAAGTGCACTATACTAAACATTTAACTTTAATTACAAAGATTTAAATTCTTGAAACATTTCGACTTTAATCTCGTAATATTTCGACTTTAATCTCAAAATATTACGACTTTAATCTCGATTTTTTTTTTGGTGGCACTAAAACGGCGACGTAGTATCCATACACGTCCTACAAAAAACGGTATACAGGGCATTACAATAATCTAGTTGAGAAAAAGTAAAAGCCCGAACTTGGTTTCAAACCTAAAAATCAGTTTCATATCCTTTCCTGCAGGGGCGCGACAGAAGCACGAGCTGTTCTCTTGACAGCGGAAGTGCAATGCGTCTGCGTCATTAGAGCACGCGCAACTTCCGTCTGGTTCAAAAAAATTTTGCACTCTTTTTTTATTTAGTAAAGTAAAGCTAATCTTCCATCCGTGGCTGTCGAGATAGTGACCCAGTATGGACATCCAGAGTAAGTCGTCATGCTTTACACCAGTCCTGTGTTTATTGATATTTTGGATCAGTTTGTGGAGGCGTGCGTAAATGTGGCTGTGCTAATGTGACCGGTAACGTTACAATACAGCAGAAAGACATGTGTTTGATCGGCTTTATAACAAATTCTACATTATCAGTTTATGCGGGTATTTTATATTACAGTAAAAACATTAACAAAAAAAACATTAACGTAAAATTTAAGTGAATTGTAAATGTTCTTAACTGTCCGCACATAGCGTTAGCTGTTAAAAGCAAGTGTAGGCTTTAGACGGTAATTCACAAGAAGTAACGTTATTAAATATAAAACTTACTGACCATTTTTTATCTTTAACAACAGGCATTGAACCAATGACACTCGGCTCTCCAACCTCCCCCAAGCCTGGGGCACAGTTTTTACCTGGGTTTCTGATGGGAGACCTGCCTGCTCCTGTCACACCTCAGCCCAGGTCTTTTGGGTTGACAGGAGGTGGGGCAGAAACAAGGTCTCCTCTTCTGGCTGGTAAACATGATCCTTTTACTGCGTTTTGCTAAAACCACAAGGAAATATGAATATGTTGACATTTGATGCTCTCTTCCTTTAGGTTGGTCTCCTCCACAGCCAGTAGTCCCAACGCCTAAAGACAAGAGCGGAGCCCCTCCAGTCAGAAGCATCTATGATGACCTCAATGGCTCTGCTGTGGGAATGTCACCTCTCGCTGCTCGCAAACAAGTGAGAAAATTAAATGCTGTGATTTGAGTTTAAAGCACATGTCCTGTGTTCATAGAGGGACATGCAGTTACATTTAATAGCTAATTTATTTAGAATTTGTTTTTATTACAGTTCGTTATTATTCATCATACAAAATGAAATTGATTGACTTGCAAAGTCAGTAATGGGGCCATATGCATAAACATAGCCACTGTGTTAACACTGTGTATTTATTTTTTTGAAATCATATTAGACCATTGTTATTGTGTAACCTTGTCCCTTCAGTAATGAATATGGAGTATGTAAAGCATGGAGTATGTATGTATGAACAACAACCATAGGCACGTATGCAAAGTTAATAATTTGCATAAGAACCATCTTCATAAAAGGGACATCTTCATGTTTTTATTGAGATTTTGTCTATAGATTATAAATTTTGTTTTTCACAGCCATTTGCTGGAGTACACACACCATTGTCTGGTCTACCAGGGACACCAGGAACAGGTAAAAAAAAAAAAAAAAAATCATTTAATTTTTTTTTATTCTTATCGAATGAGGTGTTCTATCAAAAAATAGATGCTTTAGTTTCTATTCTTGTCCTATAGTTTCTAATTTGTTTAGCCCCGTGGGGCAGCAAAGGAAAACAACACTTTCCCCTGCTCAAGTAGATCCGTTCTTCACACAAGGAGATGCTCTGTCTTCAGAAGACCAGCTAGATGACACCTGGGTCACAGTTTATGGGTGAGTTTAGATTATTTATATGTTCAGTAATGCAGATGTGATGTGTCAGGTTTTATGGTGTCCACTTCTACATGTGGCATGAATTAAATTTTTTTTTTTGCACACAGATTCCCTCCAGCATCTGCATCGTACATCCTTTTACAGTTTGCACAGTATGGGAACATATTAAAACACGTGGTGAGTACAGGCAAAGTTTAAGCACTGCAGTCTGTTTTATATAAGATTCTGTATAGAAATGTCTTTCTTTTGTTTACAGATGTCTAACTCGGGCAACTGGATGCATGTTCAGTATCAGTCTAAACTGCAGGCACGTAAAGCTCTCAGCAAAGATGGAAAGATATTTGGAGAAGCCATAATGATTGGCGTCAAACCTTGTATCGATAAGGTGAGAAGCACAAAAGTGATATTTCAATTGGATGTAATTGTAACCATGTTACTTTGTGTTTTATTTATTTATTTATTTTTTCGCAGAGTGTAATGGAGAGTTCAGAAAAAAGCAGTGCTTCCAGTTCTGTGTTCACACCCCCGGTGAAGGCTCCAGGCACCCCCAGTCACCCTCTATCAACTCCCCGATCTGTCATGAGACCCCTCAGTGCTGCTTACAAGGCATCCAGCAGTGACTACCAGGTATGGTTGACCAGTAACCTTTCACACTCACACTGCTCTTCAAACCACACAAATAGTAATGAACAAATTATTTGAACTAAATAACAAACATAAATAATTAATAATGAATTTGATAATGCTGAGATTTTGTGTAAAAATGAGCCATTTAAGAATGGAGGAGCATATTATGAAACCACACATGCAAACCCAAAGGTTATCATTAAGGATTTAAGATTTGGGCATAAATATGAATAAATAAAAATATTATTTATTATTATTATTATTATGTCAATAACTATAAATAACTTTCTTTTGACAGCAGAATCTAGCCAAACCATTTCTTATTTGTCAAAATATTATTTTGAATAATGGAAACGGTGTAAATATATTAAAATAGAATTTACAAATGTCATTTTAAATGGGCATCAAAATAAAATGTGCTGTAAAGAACAATTTAAAAAACATAATGTTTGAAGTGCTTTCTTTTTGTTTTGTTCTGATTCATAGGTTGTATCAGATCAACAGACACCAAAAAAGGATGACAGTTTTGTTTCGAAAGCAATGGAGTATATGTTTGGATGGTAATGTTTCACTCAAAGAGTCCTGATGAAAAAGCTCTGAGACCATCAACAGCCTCTGACGTGTTGACATTGCTCTAAAAACTGACATTGGGTTTTCTTGAGCACAAGAACCGAGTGAATACAAAAGCACTTTATTATTACGTTTGCCGACTAATTAACTTTGCGTGCTGTTTTACGGAAGATGGACTCGTGAGTGTTTCACATGGACTGGTTTCAGCTGCTGGGTTTGGAGTTGCGTGTTTTGAAGTTATTCCCTCCCATCTGTCCTTAAAATCATTCAGATTTAACTTAATCATAAGCATTAAGTGTTTCAGGGCTTAACAAATACGCCAAAAGGAAGTTTTGTTGGATATCCAAATCATGACACGCTCCTTTTGTGGGACTGCGGGACTATTGTAGAAAATCTGAAAGTGTTGCTTGATATGCGTGGTTATGATCAGCTTTCTGGGTTTACGTATAAGAATGGTTCATATAAGAATATCATTGACACGTACAGCTTTTTGAGATCAAGGCCTTAATCTAGGATTTATTCATTTGGGTTATGTAACTGTTTTTAGGCATTTTGTGGGTTTTCACTAACTTTATCAGTTATTTTAATAGGACAGAATCCATCTTTTAGAAATGTCTGAATTTAAAAATGCCTTTTTGCTCTTTAATAAACATTGTCTGATGAGAAACTAGTTTGTTTCTGTAGTTATTAACTAGGCGTGATGAGGCTATAACAAAAATTGAATGAAAACAGAAAAAACTCCTTCAGATCCACATTGTTGCTCTTAAAAAAACAACAACAAAAAAAAGTGGAAATCTGGGAAAAACAAATGGGCAAATTTCTAGCTGAAGATCTGGTTTTAGTTGTATTTGATGAGTAAGAGGTTGATTGTTGCATGTCATAAGTTAATGAGCATCTGGTGATAGTTTTTTCCCCCTTAAATGCAGCTTATTTCCAAAATGGTCAAACAAATATAATGAATATGTGTTTGATCAGTTTATTTTTTATCTTTGAGGACTTAAGACTTTACTTTGAAAGTATCAAGAGACTGCTCACAGTCTTGACCTCACGGTCTTCATGTGGGTGGATTCAGTGGGTTTGGATCAGCGTATGTGAGCGGAGTGGAGCGGCAAGAATTTCCGCTCCGCGCTCAGAGCATTTCATGATCACTCCGCTCCGGGTTTA
>JAUMHR010000056.1:6707540-6724341 GCA_032361145.1 Enteromius fasciolatus
TTTTACATGCTGAATATATTTTTATGAACAATCTCTTTCTGTTTTATGACTAGTCCCACAATGTTCTTGGCTGTTCCAAAAAACATTACAATGTTACAAAATATCTAGAAAATGTATCTAAATCAGCGTTTCATAATTAATGATAGAAGTTAAAATGATAAAATTTATATGAGCTAAATATTTAACAAAATATTGATGCTAGGAAGACAAATAGTACTATAATAATTAGCATTACAGAAGAACCCTAGAAAAAAAATGAAAGGGGGAAAAAAGGGGAAATGAATGTTACATTTTCTGATTTAATTTATTTAGAACATACAGTGTACAATACAAAAAATAAAAAATACGTTTTACAACTGCAATAGCTGATTCTTGAACAAGCACTATTGTGTTCCGGAGTAAGGCATTGACTCATTTTTGTTATATTTTCTAATTTAACCTATTAAGAACATGCAGTACATGCAATAAAGAAAGAAAAATCACACACACACACAATAACGATTAATTCTTGAACTTTAACTATTGTGTGTCTGAATAAGGCACTGACCCCAGGGTACTCAAGTGAGAAGTGTAAGTTGCTTTGTGTAAGAATGTCAACGGTCTGTTTGCTTAGATGTCCTGGTGTGGTCTTCATTAAGCAGTTCTTCTTTACAGCTTTATTGGGTGTTGTACATTGATTTAAATTCCCACAAGGCACGCAGAGAGTTCTCACATTTTAATTTCTGAACATAGTGATGTTTATGTAAAGGCATTAGAAATGATCTGGTCTTTGCTCTGGGGACTGAAAGAAGCCCACAGCTCTCAGGGGTACTTCATTTGATATTCCGTGGCAGAAATTTCTGCTCTCTTCGACATCCCACGATTTTGAATTGGTTTTATAAGATTGTAAAAACATAATGTTCCTCTCAAGGGATGGGAATTAATTAGCCTCACCATCTGGCAATTACGCTAAAAAACAGTAGGTGAGATTGCTGATAATCGTTGACATGCGTAGCATATCAACTCACTCTTGTTTTATGGGGCTTGCATCAGAATATTGCTTGCTGTTCTGTTTACAGAGAATGGCATTACCTGTGTGAGTGCACACTGTTACCACAGCGGAGCACTTCATATCCACAGTCTAATAACTTACTACTTCACAACCCCAGGTAAGCAATATCTCTGTCTGAGTTAGCATTCTACCCTCTTTTCCCCTTTTGCAGTCCATTTTCAGTCTGACTAGTGCTGCTGACCTGTTCTTACAAAACACAATGAGCTCATATTCAAACAGGACATAGTTTGTCTCACTTTTTAGTGTCTTAAGATAACAGATCAGTTAAGGGTGTAAAACTAATCGAATGTGAAGCACAAACACAAGTTGTGTAAGTGTCTGATGTTACATTTCACAGATGCTATATTTAACTCTTCTAAAGCCCCAAAATAACATAATATATTTGTAGATATTTGTTTACATAGCTGCTTCTCTGAAAAATAATGCTATAGCCAGCAATTCTACTCTGAAATGTGCATTTCGGGCAGATTCAAGGGCCAGAATTGCAGTACCCGTATCAACTGCTAACTCACAATATTGCTAGCACCTTTAATCTGTATGGACACTTCTAGTTGTCCGAAAGTACAGCGTTGTCAAGTAATCATGTTATGTTTACAAAGCTATTTCTCTGAGAAATAATGCTATAGCTAGTAACTCTGAAGTCTGCGTTCCAGGGCTGAATGCCTTTTTGCAGTACCCATTTCAACCGCTAGCTGTCAATCTCCGGAGTTCGATATTTCGCAACTTTTTGCAGGTTTCATGGAGACTGCTATTCATAACTACTCGGCTAGATTATTGTAATTCCACGTTTCAAAATGCTGCGGCTAGATTTCTAAAGGAAATTTGATCATGTTACCCCACTCTTAATATCCCTTCACTGGTTGATTGATTTTAAACTTTTGGTATATAAGTCTCCTCTATATTTAACTGATCTACTGTACCCCTGCTCTCCCACAGGAGACCTTAGATCCTAAGACAAACTCCTCCTTCAGATAAAATCAACTAAAATCAAGGGGTAACCGAGTCTTTGAAGTGGCTGGCCCAACACTATGGAATAAGTTCCCGCTCTACATTAGATCTGATCCCACTGTGCTCCAATCATTTCTCAAAACCTTTTTATTCTCCTTTTAGTCTATAAAAGTCTGTTATGTTAACTGTTTTCTGCTATTAGTACACAAAAGAGTGTCTTGTTTGTTGTCATTTATATGCTTAACTTTTTAAATGTGCTTTATGAATAAATTGAACTTGATGGAACACACAACATACAACAACCCTTTTATATTCACATTGAACACCCGAAATTAATTTGTGATTGTAATTGAATCAACCAGTTAATTAAATATGTTCAGTGTCAATGCATTTATTAACATATTTGCATAATTTGACTGTTTCAAACTAAAACATATGATCCTGTCATTATGTACAGCTGAGGATATTGAGAATGTTTGTATGAATACCTAAAAATAACAATGAAATCTATCGGAGTATTAATGTACAGTCACAGTTCTAGTGTTATTTGCGCTAGGAAAGAAACGAGCCAGACTGATATGTATGTAACAATGTGTGACAGTTCAGTTTGACATTTGTCCTTGAGCCAAAATCTAAGTGATTGCATCTGAAATTCATTTTAGCACCTAATTCAGTCAAGCATATTTTACTAGACAAACATATACTATAGACATTTTTTTTTTCATTTCATTCATCAATTGTCTCTTGTCGCCAGTCGTTAACTTGAATCTCTAATGCCATGTGTGCTATTTATTTTTTTCTGCTGAAGTTGGCAACCCTAAAAGTAACCCCTCGAAAAGAAGAACAGCTCTTATCCCATCAGAGCTGTTGCAAAAGCTTTGCTATATATGGACCAGGTGTGTCACAAAACAAAATACCCCCTAGCTACGCGTCACCGTAACCCCCAAGCAACCCTACAGTCACAGTGATGTGAGAACCACATCTTATTCTGTCCTCTCCAGTGCCGATGTCTCTAAAAGCATCTCTCCGTGCACTTAAGAGATGTCACTCACTGGTCCTGAGTCAGCAATCACTGCACTTTAGCCATATCGGTGTTTTGCTGATGTCAGGGGTCTTCAATTCCCCCACTCGTGCTCCAACACCATAACCTGCTCCTCAGGTGAAAGGAAGACAAAAAGAAAGTCATCTTAAGTTTCCTTTTTTTCTTTTCCTCTCACCACTGCCTCTCAGTATAGCTGCAGAGAGGGTGAAGTGAATGGCCAGGTATGTGCTCAAATAGCCAGGACAATAATCTGTGGAGCACAAGGTTTCTCAAGCGCACTTGTAGTCCTCTAACAATGGCCACTCAGGATGCATTTTCTTTCTTAAATCTCTCTGGAGCCTTTTCTTTTATTGTGAAAGAGTGATTTATACCCGCTCACTCTAAATAAAAGACCTCTGCCACCAATTAGGTGATGGCGGTTGTCTGTCAGCTGTCTGGGTAGTCAGCCTTGTTCAAATTTATTGTTCTTTGATTGAAGAGAGAAACTCATTTGGTGCGAGAGTGAACCTGATGCCAAGCCGCTCGCTCTTCGTCTCCTGCTATCCTTACTAATAACGCATTTAACTTTTTTTCTAAGATGCACCTATGGTTCATAATGAGATGATGAGGGACCTGAACAATTAGGTTTTCTGCTGTCAGACACAATTTAAAAAATGATGAAATAGTCCTCTGATGCATTAGCGTTAGAGATAAGAACAATTTGGCTGGAATGTATTTTGCTGGCTCGCTCCATATTTTAAGCGTATTAACTTTGTGTTGTACTGTATTTCACAATCGGCTGAATGATTGAAGAGCCGTCGTCGAGAGCAGAGCGGAAGAAGGGGTGATGGAGACAATCACCCCGATTCATAATAAATGCATTAAACACTTGTCTAAGACTTTTATTTCAGATTGAAGCCCGTCAGCTCCTCAAGAACGCGGCAAACCTCCAGATGCAGATTGGGCTCGTTTCCATTTCATTGAGGTCGTCTGCACTCCCACGGCTTCATCTCATAAAAAAATAAACCTCCTCCTCGAACATCACACGCAAATTCAGGGTAAATTCCTTTTGAGTCTTGAGTATTTGTTTGGAGAACTGAAGCTTAAAGAGATTAAGATGACATTTCAATGTTCACAGTGTTTACGGTTCTGCTCTATTTGTGTCTTAATGTCTTGCATTTTAAACACATTGGGCATTTCGTGCTAAAATGTGGATCATCTGCTCTCTCCTGGATACGGATTTAGAAATAATACAGCACAATCTCCAGCTCCTCAAGTGCTGGTGTATTTTGACAGTTTGAAGTTGAGCCGCGTTTCAAACAGAAGTGTCTACAGCAAGCTAGGGGAATCAAATTCAGGTCAAACTCTGTGATCCAAAGCAGATTGCTTTTATTTTGAACATCACAAACACAATTGCCTTTTGCAAACCTTGCCAAGAAGAGAAAACTTTAGGCAAGATCTGTTTCAAGAGAAGTCATGCTCCTGGCCTCCGTAGAGCCCCCTGCCATTAGAAGTGACAGAATCAATGGTCGCTTGCCTTAAGGCTTAGAATTAGAGTATTGATGCTTGTGTGATTTTCTTAATGGCTTACTGGAAGGCCGACCACACATTATCTCAAAAAGGTTGAGAAATACTCAGCTAGATGATGTTATGCTGAAACACAGCGAGAAATTACAGAGAACGTATGCAGAACGTGTACAGCTGCTCAAGTTGAAGACTGAAAAACATAAGCATCCCTCGTGCGATGACTGTTATAATTGTCGTTGCTGCAGCAACCGAGCCTCCTCGTCAAGTAAGTGCATGCCAAGTCGCACGCTTTGATTTTTAAGCTCATTCCACAGAGGTTAGAAATGAATAGATTATTGAAGAGACATAATGCATTTGGTGATATGCCTTTTGTTTTTCATTTATGTTTAACAACAGAATCGATTTGTGGATGTTCCAATCCATCTGTGGCAATTTTCAAAAGAATCATAAGCACTCATCATTCTCCTGACTAAACTGATGAATATTTGACATCTTGCATCTTTGAATTTCTTTGCATTGGATAATAAATGATCAAGGCAGGCTCTATGCTTTTTTAACAAACAAGAAAATGTCCAGATATCTTGATTTTCATTTAGATGATAAATGCATTTTAAAATGTGACCAAGATGTCCAACTGTAAAAGTAGGATAAAAGCAGTTGAAAAAATTGGTAAGTTAATTATTCAGTTGTTTGTGTGTGTGTGTTATGTTTATTTTCATGTTTTTAAAGAATCCAGATATTCTCACCGAGGCAGACTTAATGTGCTCAAAAACAAAAAAATACCAGTAATATTGTAAAATCATATTAAAAGAACTTTTTTCTATTTAAATAGGTAATTTTCAGCAGTCTAATATGCTAATTTAGTGCTCAAGAACACAGCTTATTACCACCGATATTAAAAACAGTGTTTATTATAGTTTATTTATTAGTTAAAATTATAATTTTATTGTAAAAAAATGAAAAGGTCTTCATTGTAACTTTCAGTCCAATATGTTCTTGTAAAGTGACAAAGAAAGTTTTCAACAAACACGATTAATTTTATTTAATCTGTTTTTATTGAATTCTTCTGACTTGTTTCACAAAAGCAAATATAGCTATCTATCGTCACACAGTTTATGCACAAAAGCTGCAGAATAAAATGCAATAAAATCCCAAAAATCAAAAGCAGGAGTTCTTCTTTAGGAACTGTAACTGTTTAAAAAGTCATGCAAAGTCAACCCCTTACCTTTGCCACCTGCACGGTGGTCTTGCCAGATGGAGCCAAACATGGATTTGGAGCTGCAACTTCCTTCTCTGGTCTTCTTTTCTGGGAGAGTGCAATCACCCTTTAAGCCAGAGTTGGAAGCTGTCAGGAGGATTGTGCCATCAGAACGAGCAGCTTCCAGTCTGTCATTTGAGAGAGACTTGAAAAGAGACTAAAACAGTTTTTCATTGTATTGTTAACCATCATTTTTCCTGCTTCAGAGGAACTGTGCAACTCTAAATTTGACCTACTCAGTCAATGTCTCTTCTTTCTGTACATCCTTCTCTCTCTTTCTTTACATTTCTTACCTACATGAGCTGCTGGAATGTTTATGTGGATAAGCGCCAGTGAACTGCAAAAGCGAAATGGAAACCTATTTGCCGACATGTGAAGTTGGGCTGTTATCAGCAGAGCTGACTCCCCATACACCTCTGTGCTCTGTCAGGCCTCGGCAGGTAGAGATTGAGAGAGAGAAAGAGACTTGTGCTTTCTCCTTCCTGATAAGTGAATGACATCTCCACAGGCCAGGTCACTGCGTGTGAGGCACGACAAGATACTTCTGATTGGAGCTGCGCATTTAGCTCTTATCTGTCCCCGCTGAGCCTGTGCGAGTACAAAGGTAGAAAATGGTCAAAACAGAACAAAATACAATCATTCAAAAGACCGAAATGATGTATGGCAAACAAGCATCGCTTTCCCTGAGCTCACAGAGCCATGATAATTCTCGGAAATGGTAGAAGTGCCCTTGTTGTGTAGCTGCGTAATGACTCATGTTAAATGCGTATCGCCGTGAACCGCTTGCTTCTCTACTCCTTCGTACATTGCACCGCATTTTGTAGGTATAACTACTGCAAGGTAGGAGCTCAAATCCCATCTGGACACTTTCGATCAGAACATAAAATATGTTAGCTCTGAACATCTTGCCCTTGTGCTAAATCTGCTGAGAGGCATCAGCAAAGCTTTTAAAGAAATAAAAAGTGAACACTAAGAAAAAACAAAGAAAAGTGTGGTGACTTTATTGGTTTCTCTTTATAGCTCTGCAAGTCGTGAGACTATGAGGTAGATGTTGCCATGGAGAATTAAGAATTTCTAAATTCAAACCCGTGTGCTGAATGTGGTCTTCAGGTAGAGTATGATCGATAGACGAGCACTGATAACTTCTCCATTACTGACCTCTGAATTATCTGGATTATATTATGGTCAAAATGAATTATAAACCCATTGACAGTAATCCTGTAGGCCAAAAAATACCAAAACTAAAAGCATATTGCAGCTGCATATATAATGGTATTATGTAATAAAAAAATGCCATAAAGGAATATAGATATCTACGTTTTATATGTAGAATATTATTTGTATATAAGTTATATACACCTATATGTATGTAAAGTTACTTTTAAATGTAATGCTTTGTTGTAACTTATTGCATTACTCAGTTGCTTTTTATGGAAAGTAATGTGTTAATTTACTTTTGGGCAAATTTTTCTCATCTGGGCAGGGCTTGCTTTTATGTTTAGAAGTAAAAATATATATATATCATTGGTATAGGTAAAAGCCCTTTCACACCAAAAGTACAATGAATAAGCCTCAGCCTAAAGAAAATAAAAATTAAATTATTAACAAATTTAATTATTGCAGGTTTGCATCATATTCTGAGTCAGACTTTCAGATTTTATTAATTTTGAGGGGTATGTATTTATATATTTAGTCTAGAACTACAGTAATCATTTACACATTTTGTTTGAAACCCATTAAAATGCAGCACTGGTGAGATTTCAGTCACACTTTAAAATAACAGTAAATGAATAATCATGTACCTATACCGAAGTTAAATATTAATTTAATATAAGCTAATGATGAGTTAAGACACACTAATCATGACCTAACCTTAACAATGAACTGTGTACTATTTTCATAAAGTGTTACTGAGAATTCTTTCAAAACATGAAAAAGCCATACCGACCCCAAATCTTTGAGTGGTTAGTGCATTTTTCTCTATCTTGCCACAACTTGCACCAAGAAGGACATACTATACCAAAAGCAATTAATGTGTCAAAAGCAACTCATCTGGAGCTTTTGTGCTGATATGTATTGCCACCCATAGTCTTCAGCTGAATGTGAGGAGGCAAGGCAGTACATTCATTTCTAGTTCACTACTGTAGAGGTTAACACCCCTTTGCTCACACACTCTCAGTCACTCTCTCTCTCTTTCTCTCTCACATTATGTGTGGGAGTGTGTGCAAGCATGCATACACAAAGAAGTGCCTAGAAATGTCTATGTTATTTTGTTGTTTGCTTGTTTTTTTCCCTTCAGAATGCAGTGTGCAGCTCAGAGCCTTGGGGTAAACGTTAAGGGTAAGGCTTCCTGTGGCATTTCGACTTTGCATAATTTGTTTGCCGAGATCCTCCAGCGATGGCTGTTCTTCTTTAACCAGCTACACAAACTCAAGAGGTGTTTCAAAAATCGTCTGAGCTAACGACGACCAGACGCATAATTTATTTTCATGTCAGTGTGCATAGTAAAAGTGTAAGCCAGAAACATAAAGGTTATTTTGCTCGTCCTTTAAGTGGATGCATTACCGTGAGAAGTCCTTATTTCGCAATCTTTAATTAAGATATATTTGGTTTGTAGTGTCTGGAAGTTTGCAGCTTCTGGCTGAAGTGCCTGAGTAGCACTGTTTTTCAAGCATGTCATTTTGTACTCTGGCTCATGTAGAAGTGGGCTTTCATCGCAAGGTCAATGACCACACTTTCAGAGTACAATAGCTTGTGTATCGCTCAGAGAACATACACCTTCTCTGGTGTTATTGTCAGGTATACGCTGAGTTCAGCTGGGCTTTCTTCTGTAAAGCCATTTCAAAGTGTTTGTCTCTATAGCAACAAGGAAAACAGAACGGAAAGTTTGTGATTGTTAAAAATGTCCTTGTAGTTAAGAAACTCAGATATCCACATGGCAAGTCAAGACAGCTTAGAGAAGCTCTCGCTCTCTCTACATCAAATAACTCCATGTTCTTTGCATAATATAGTTCTCAGCTATGCATTTCTCCTCTCTCTGCAGATAATTCCTCACCACTCATCATTAGATTAATTCCAATGGCGATTACACATCTCGGAAAGTTAAGTCATTTAGGGATTTTCCTACACAGCACAATCACTGATGTAAAAAGAACACCCACACTGTCACCAGCAACGTCCACACTATGTGTCCACACTATATAGGGTAAATATTCACTTTTGATAGTGTTAACTTTTTGACACCCTTTAAGTGTGAATTCAACAATCATTGTTCAGTTTAAACCTAGTCAACACTATCCCCCAGTTTCGCAGACAAGGCTTAAGCTAGTCCCAGACTAAATAGCATGTTTGAGCTGTCTCAAAATGAAAATATCTTGCTCAGACATATCTTAAAACATGTCAGTGTCATTGTTCTGTGTTAAGATGCACACCTGTAATATTTTCTTATAAGGCATTTTTGTAAAAGTTGCTTAAATATCTTAATTAAACTAATGCCTAGTCCTGGCTTTAGCTAAGCCCCGTTTGTGAAACCGGGCCTATGTGTTGTTGTTTCTGCACAACACCAGTGTGTACCAGTACTCAATTACAGAATTCATTTTTAACACTCTCCTTTTAAGATCCACACCAGTGTAATTTTAATATAGCAATGGTGAGTGTTCAAAATATTGATTTATAATAGCACTTTTGTTACTTATTGGTTCTTCCTACAAAATTAAAATGGCATGACATTTGTAAAAAAAAATTGCAAAAACTTTAATAAGGTACACCACATTTAACATTTACAATCTGACACTGCATTTCAAAACCTTCCAAAACCTCATAAGGTCTACAGTACATCAAATCATCCACACAAATGAAAGTGAAAATGTTACCCACCTCCTCATCAAAATACACTGAAAAAACCTTATTGGCCAAAAGGAAAAGCTTGTATCTTTTACAATAATACTGCTAATCTTAAAAACAGGCATTTAATTTTCAACAGAAGAGCAAACAAACATTCCAACTTGGTATTCTGTTCAGGTCTTAACGTTTATGATGAACAGGAATTAAATGCTTAAAAAAAAAAAAAGAAAGTCATACCCTGTGTTACAACTGGCGAGAATACAACGCTCACTATCTGAATCAAAAGTAGTATCAGACTTCAGTGGTCATTGTCTGTGTCAACTAGAAAAAGGCAACACACGCTCATCAAAAATATCAGCAACATCATCATCAAATGCAGAGACTTTAAGAACAACATTGGCTCCATGCGGCAAATTGAACATTGCTGAAGCGTAGAGATCGGAAACACAATTGGATAAATCGTTTGGTAATTATTTTTAAATGCACATCATACATTTAAAACAAATCTAATACAATACGATACAATACACTATTCAGATCAGTAGGATAGAATTAAAGTCAAATGTTTAAAAAGATGCAAAGATTTGTTAACATTAAAAAAAAAAAAAGTAAACTGTGATCAAAATATTATTGTCACAAAGGAGGCGAGAAGGCGAGCGGATTCAAGCGCAGATTGTTTAATAAAGGAGAAAGTGAGACAAGGAGGGTCGATCATCAGCAAAACCAGGTTATTGGAGGCATAGACAGAAGAGAATGGTAATCAAACGTAGTGTGGGTCCATACAACAGTAAACAGAGTCCGAGGGGTAAGGCAAAGGCGATAATCCAAACGAGAGCAGGGGTCGGCAACGATAAATCCAACATAGCAAAACAAGGAATGTGATACTTTTTTATTTTAATAATAAACATTTATTTCAAAGCAAATAATACTGTCATAATAAATGTAAAAAATTGACATTTGACAAAAAATAAAAAATAAAGTTTAAAAATAAATACCTTTAGAAGTATTCAGATCCATTTCGGGTTCCATTTAAACTCCACTTGAACCAGCATTTCTTGGAAATTCTGGATAATTACAGTCAACAACAACAACATATAACGTTAACTCGTAAAATAAATGTTTGAACCAACCAAGCAAGTTTCGCTTATAAATGTCCAGATAAAGTGTTGGTTTGGCGATATTTCTAATGTTTGCTTCCATAAAAATGCCAAGCCTGACTGACACTTAGTCCTTGATATTTTATCTATCTAGTGCTGTAAAACGATTAATTGCGATTAATCACATCCAAAATAAAAGTTTTTCTTTACATAATGTATGTGTATATTTATTAAGTATATATAAATACAAACACATGCATGTATTTAATGAAAATATGTTATATTTATATATTAAATATATTTAGATAATATCAAATAAAAGAAAATAAATATATAAATGCGTTTACATGTAAATACTTTCAAACTATGTACGGTACGTGTGTGTTTTAATATAAACATGATAATTAAACAGCATAAATACATATTATGTAAAAAAAAACCTTTTATTTCAGATGCGATTAATCACCATTATCATTTGACAGCACTACTACAACTCAGTTAAGTTATAAACAATAACTTGCGTGTTAGAAGGTGCAATGTAAAAAGAAAAAACGGTCCCACTTTATATTAAGTGTCCCTAATAACTGTGTACTTCCATAGTAACTAGATGTGCATGTAGTATGTAACCACAGTGTAAGTACACATTGCTACATAGTATCTACAGCTGTAATATTTCTGTTACACACATGTAACAACCCTCAGAATGGTGTGTGTAAGTACAAAGTGTAACAGCACATTAAAAAAGTTGAAGAAACACCCATATATGACAAAACGAAGTGGCCTGTGTGTGAAAAAATGGATATTGTAAATAATGGATAATGTCATTAATAACATCACCACCACCTTCCGCACGCGTTACAATGCACTGAATAATGTAAAATGCTAATGCCTTTTACAGTTAACACTTATTGATTAACTTACAGCAGATCAGTGATTTATATGTAAGTTCCTTGTTGGGACTATGAGTTGGGTAAAAAATGGGGGGCGAATGTGTTAACCCTTTAATCATCATTAATCCTTCAAGCCTACAGATTAACAGCAGACTCATCCATCAGTAATTGTATCTCAACTGTGCTTTCATTTGCTAGAAGGTGAGTGAGTCTTATAGATTCTCAATCCTGTTTACCTACACACATCTGCTAATTAGTTTTCCTCATAATTGCCACTTCTGTTATGGGCTGTGCTTTAGTGGTTCTAATCGCTTTGTCCTTAAAATTCAAACTGACGAACGGGGGATGTAAATCACAAATTTGTATGCTGGTCTGAAGTGTATGCACTCATGCATCTAGATTTATGTGTGTGTGTTTGATGAGGAGGTAAGCCTCTTAAACTCTCTAGCAGTTCTTTGGCTCTCTGGGTCTTGAGAGGGTGGGAGAACTGACCAAGTTTATGATGAGCTTTCCTCAACAGACCACTGACTTCTCAGTTTATTCCACTTAAGCTCCTTACGCAGTACTGCTCATCTGTTTCTCAGCGTCCAGTAAATAGACTGTGCTCAGAATCTCTTATTTTGCCCATAAAATGACTTTTTCTGCAAGGTGAAAAACTCCCATTTGAGCGGCGTAACTCCCATCAACCTAACGCCTGTGCTTTATGCTTGAAACACAGGAACGTTTTTGTTCCCCACTTATGAGTGATTTATGATGTAATTCAAAGCATGGCAGCTGAAGTGAGAGTGCTGTTTAGCCCATACTGTGAGCTCATCATCTTTGCAGTAGCTGTGAATGAACTACCCAGGAAACAGCTCTGCGTGTTTGGAGCCATGGGGACAAAGTCACTTAGCTATTCCCGCTAGATTACAGCACACCTTTACAAGCTCTGTGTCATTATTCATAAGGAGGAACATTTGTTTAGGTGTTCTTTTGCCCATATGCTTACCATAACATTAACGTGTAAAATTTTTAGAATGGAAAAATAATAAATGGCTCTGTTCTTGAATTGTTAAACAGCTGCCTGCTGAAACATCATGCCAAATGTGTTTCTTCCTGGGTGGAAAACTTCAAAACGCTTTTGTGTTGTTTGCATGGCCCGTACAAGGATTAAGACACACAGTTTTCTGAAAGGAAACTGAGGTCATTTCTAGCTTAGTGCTCAGTAAAACATTAACATTACGGTAACACTTTACAATATGCTGTAATTTGGTAATATTAGATAATATATTAATTAACAGGAATGAACAATGAACACTATGTTTATTACACTCATTAATCTTTATTAATAGTTAATAAAAATACAGTTGTTCATTGCTTCTTCACATTAGTTCATGAGGACATTAACTAATGTTAACACTCTTGGGATGTGCTGTATTAGTAAATGCTGAAATTGATATTAACTAAAATTAATAAATACTGTGGAACTATACTTAGTACTTGTTAACCAAGGTTGTTACTTTTGTTAACTAATGAACCTTATTGTAAAGTGGCATTACCATGTGAAATTGCTTAAGAATTAAAGATTGATGGGCTATTGCTGAAATTTGGCGCCTTTTGAACATGGTAAAAAAGTTTAAAACATTTGAAAAATTATATAGATCAAACTCAAATAAATCTATTTACCAAACAAAATCTATGAAATAGAAGACTAAAAATATATACCCAGTTATGCAGAAGTAAACTACACGTTAAAATACTTTGTGTGTGTGTGTGTTTTATTTAAATTAATACATTATTCATGTTCCAGTAAATTGTCATTGTCAAATTTCATGAATCAGGAATTTTATATAAATATGACAATATTCTTGCTTGCTTGACTTTTGTGTGAGCTGCTACACTAATAACAATAAACAATTGACTGTTTGCCCACTAAACCTTCACCTTAAGATTTTGTGCCAAAATAATATATTACCTACAAAATATATTACCTTTAAAACTGGTTATAGTTATTGTTCTTAGTAAACGGCCCTTAATTGATGGTTCTTTCTTTCCCCCACAAACTAAAAACACAAAAGCTGATCCCACAAGCATTCACTCACAGCAGTGTCCTCTCTAGGATCATTCATCTGTCTGGCTCTTTTCTCACTGTCAAATAAAAGCATTAAACAGGAGGTTGTATGCTGTTATTCTCTCTTTCAGCCCTCTTCTGTTATCTGATGTCCTCCAAACCGGCTAGTTCATCACAGGCTAAGCGTCTGATGCCGGAGACACAGGGACAGGACCCCGGCCCTCCTCTGCCCATGTCACGGGCCGTAATAGAGTCATAAACCTTGGAGATCTGCTTGATTGAGTTGGATCAAACACAAAGAGGATGCTAATCTCACTATGCAGCTCCGCTACGCCACCCCTGTCCCAGAACCCTTTATTTTATGGGCTTACATAAGCTTTACGAGACATCGTTTAACAATTACGGAGCCTGTCTGTTTGACCTTAAGGGTTCACTATATATTGAGCTCTATCAACTGTTTTTATGACGTACAGTAATGTTGATTGAAAATTATTTTGATGTTTTCTTTGGTTTGAAAAATATGACAGTTAAACCTTACAGTGGAAATTAACTTAAAATACATAACACATTTGTTATGGTTACTGACCCTGTCTGTGTAAAGTTAGAGTATATGCAGCCTTTCTACTCTGTTGTCATGACAACATTGGACAGCAACTTTTTCACATGATGCCAGAAAGGGATGTTTTGTAATTATCTACAAACCACTATTTACTAGATGAACTATTGTACATTTTGGGATATCTTATTACAAATGCTGTTTGTAAACACCAAAATGTGAATATAATTTCCAAGATTAGAAAGAATTGTGTATTTATTAATGGTCACCAAAAAAAGTGATGTGACTAATTGTTGTTATTGTTCTACAGACGTTAACTTCTACAGTTCTACAGTTTTCAGTTAATGAAATAAAGCTTAAATAAAATATAAATATCAGATGAAACTGAAAAATGCTGAAGTACTAAAATGGCACATTTTTTTATGTTATAAATTATACTAAAGCAAAACTGTTTTAGATAAAACCAAAATAATGTGACATTCCATTTTTGTGATATTCTGTTTTGAAATTTAATTTCACAACTTAAATGTAAACAAAGCATTTTTATTGTTGAATGAAGGTATTGTAATGAATATTTATCACACATGTTGTTGATAGAGCTTACGAATCCAGAACATCCCTTGAAGATTCCGTTAGAAAAGCTGTATTTAGCAGTACCTTGCTATGATGATGCATGTGTCTGGAATGTATTTTATCTTTCATTTGAGCACGGTCTCATTTCTTATAGCGTATTTGTAAATGACGGCCAATTTGTCGGATATTTGAAGTTGGCTACACGTTTTATTTTAACATTTTAAAACATAGAGTCAACACAAATCAATGAGCTGCCCTCCTTGTGATAACCACAGACCAAGGGCTTCTTTTGAGATCAATAGTAGTGATTTATTGACTTGCTTGCCCTAACTGGATATCTCAAGTTGCACTCAACATTTCCACCCAACTCTGTGTCATACAAAGGAAAACATACTGGTAAATGTGAAATTTACATTACATGGAAATATTCCATCACTGAAATATTCTCATCTATCTCTCTTAACCACTTCAGTGTTGACCTTTCACTTTGTGCTGTGGCAATCACAAGTCGCCAGCGTTCGAGAATTGCATTCACGGAGGAAATGAAAAGATGATAATCTTCCACAGTGATAAAATGTATCCCAGCACAACAAGGGCGTTTTGGGATGCCGCTAGTCTGGGTTCATGGGGGGTGGGGGGTGTTGAGAATTCACCCTTCTCTTCCTTGTAGTGTAAAATTGCTTTACCTCTTACTCTGCGAATGCGAGAAAACACCTCAGTGCAAACATTTCTCTGCTCAGCGAATACAGAGCTCTCCAGAGACCTGATAAACCAGTTCCCTTTGAAAATGCACTTAACATTTTCAGAAATGCTAAATTTTCAAAACATGCAGCATTTTTTTGTAACCACTAAAGCTCAATATTGAGCTTATGGATAGTGTCCAGTGTGTTTCAATTTTAAACTTTTTAGTTAGGCCATAATGACCTAGTTCAGTCAGATTAAAATTTTTGAGATACATAACACCAGATGGTGTTATGTACAGTACATGCCTACATGGCTAAAAGTATGCGGAATTAACACGTAAAAATGTATACTTGACCCTAAATCAATCAATCAATCACCTTTATTTATGTAGCTTTTAACAATACAGATTGTGTCAAAGGACTGAACAGTATCAAATTGGGAAATAGAGTGTCAGTAATGTATAATGACAAGATTAAATGCTCTTTTTTTTTTTTGTTAACGGCATTTCATTATCGAATGGAGATATGTCATTGTCTAGATCACCTCATTTTAAATCGGATCTACAGTATGTAATCAAATCAATGACAATCACTGGAAATTAAGTGTCCCCAACTAAGCAAGCCAAAGGCGACAGCGGCAAGGAACTAAAACTCTATCTGTGAAATGGAGAATAAAAAAAAACCTGGAAGAAACCAGGTTCAGTTGGGGGCTCTTCTGGCCAGCCGAAACCAGCACTTAATTTCTTGTTCAATTTCGAATGCAGCTATGTCTGATTGTATAAAGGACATTATTATCATATTCCCATGATCTGTCTCTGATACACATCTAGGTTTCTTGGTCTCCGCTGACGATCAGGGCTGTAGACATTATCTCTTGATGCTGATCCACCATGTGATCTGGATATGAACTGAGAAACAGAATAAGAGAGAGACAGATTCATATTAGCGTAGATATCATTCTTTTTATGACGTAACGAGTACATCGTGTGTTAAGAGGAGTGTTCCTGGTTCCGGCTGATCTAATGAATGCAGCCGAATAATCCTTTAACAGATTTTAATAATAGAAGTGTGTGCTATGTGTCAGCCAGGTTAAAGAGATGTGGCTTAATCTAGATTTAAACTGACAAAGTGTGTCTGCCTCCAGAACAGTGTTAGGCAGATTGTTCCAGAGTTTAGGGGCTAAATAGGAAAAGGATCTGCCGCCCGCAGTAAATTTTGATGTTCTAGCAGTGTTGGGCAAGCTACTTAGAAAATGTAGTGAGGTAAGCTATCAGTTACTCTACATTGAATGTAGCTTAACTACA
>JAUMHR010000056.1:6727337-6758037 GCA_032361145.1 Enteromius fasciolatus
CGCTACTGAAAAGCTATTTGATTGTGAAAATAGCGACGCTACCAACACGCTACTGAGAAATGTAGTTAAACTAGTAGTGTCACTACTTGTAGCGACGCTACTGCCCATCACTGTATTCTAGGTATTATTATTATCAAATAGCCAGAGTTTTGAGAACACAGTGGACGTGGAGGACTATAGTGTGATAAGAGCTCGCTTAAGTACTGAAAAAAAATACTGTCATTAATTACTCACTCTCATGTCATTCCAATCGCAATCATTCATCTTCGGAACACAAATTAAGATATTGTTTTAAGAAATCTGAGAGCTTTCTGACCCTGCATAGACAGAAAATTAACTACCACATTCAAGGCCTAGAAAGGTAAGAACATCAGTGGTGCAACTGCAGTTTTATGAAGCTACAAGAGTACTTTTTGTGTGCAAAGAAAACAAAAATAACTTTTTATTCAATCATTTCTTCTCTCTTTTGGGTGAACTAGCCCTTTAAGCTTCACCTGTAACTGTCCGGAACATCTAGCATACAGTAATCACATATAAAGTACTTTTAAGCCCTATCTACAGAACTAGATGTGGATGAGGCTTAAATGGTATTGTGTCAGAACTAAATGTAAAGATTTTTTTAGATGTAACTCCATACCTTTTTTAGTTTTCATGAAATATGCCTTGTGTAATTCGTAAAACTATTTATTCTTTTTTATTCTAATCTTTGCAAAAATAAAGAGAAATGCTCTGCTTGAAATGGAAATTCAACAGTCTGTGTGTTTTTCTCTGCGGATCACATCCCTGGTAAAACTTGTCCCTCTCTTACCTCATACACAATATGCTGTTTGAGGAATAAGTGAGACAGAAACATGTTCTTGCTTAGTCATACTGGATTCACAGGCTCACCACTGCATTTAAATTTGAGATATGTTCATTGCTTTATCCTACTGATTTTTGTTGTATAGTGAATACTTTTATTCATTATTCCATTTAAAAGCCAATATGGATGGTTTATTGAGGGTGGTGTGTAAGAACTTGACTGGCCTACACAAACTCAGACCTAAACACCATCGCCCGACCGCACTGAAGCTCCTGTTTCTGAATGAAGCAAACTGCTGCATGTTCCAACGTCCAGTGCAAACTCTTCCCAAATGAGTGAAAATGAAATTAACTCCATGATGCCTACAGTTTGGGAATCTAGGTGTTAAGTAAGCTGTATGCATATTTGTTTTAGCCGTGTACTGTATTACAGTTGATCAGTCTTTTTAAGTTCAAAAACCTTAATTGTTCACAACAATACTGAAAGGTCAGACACTGCTAATTATTATACGTGAAATGGCAAAGTTTCATATGTTTTGGTAGCTACATAAATGTTCGGTTGCCTGACCTTTCTGATTTACATGGTAAAGAGTAAGAATGATGATTTAAAAAAAAATCTTTCTACTCATAATTTATACATAATTATATATTTTTGTGCTTTCTATCTAGCTTTCATAACTATAAAATGTATATTCATTAAAAAATATCACCATGAAGTTATAAAACGTTGTTAATTTGCATCCTCATATTTCCAGGTCCAACAAGGCGGTGGAAATAGTTGATGAATTCAAATGTGGTTTTTAATTCTTGTTTTATCTTATTTGAAATTATTTAAAATAATGATGGAAGTCTGCTGAGGCTACTGTATAACTACTGTACCTTACAAGAGAAATGGGTTCAACTGTCTTTCCATTGCTTTTGCTTCTAAAACTCTTAAGTGAAGCAGAGATATGTACAGACAGTCAAATCTAAAGATCAGAGCGAGCACTTTCCTGAAATAAGCCTGCTTGGTAATGGCAATTGAAAGACAGTGATGAAACCCCAGGAACAGACAGTCCAATAAATCAAGACATTGTCAGACAACACGACGGACATACAGCACAGCCCTAACAAGGCATGGAGAGTGAATGAGAGAGTCTGTTGGGATACCTGTGCTGCTGAACCACACAGAGCTCATCATGTCCAAGCTGAAGGCTCTGCAACCAAAACAAGGTGAAGGGGAAAGGAGCAGCAAGGAAACAAATCAGGAAAACAAGCCTTGGCACTGGCTTTCTCACAGAAAAGTGAGTGAGATGTTTGGCAGAGGAGAATCCAATAAGATTGCTGGTGGCTGAGCATTTCAATTACCCAGTGGGGAAGTGAGCAGACATGGGGAGGTATCAGATGGAGGTTTGACATGCTGTTGGTGGACAGGTCTCAGCAGCTGCCCACTCCTCCAGCCCTCAGGGCAGCCATCACTGTAAACATACTGCCATAACAATGGACACCACAAATGTTATTTGCAGCCTGCTCTGCCTGTGCTCCCCTACACACCCACACTTGCTAGCTCAAACTGAGTGACGTCGTCATTTTTAGATGGGAGTTTTTCTAGGACAATATTACTTCTTGGCATCCACGTGTAACATATGAACGCTTTTCAAACGCTAGCATACACTCACACATTAAGCCGATGTTACACATTATTGTTAGGGGAATGAAGGCAAGTCTGTTCAACATTAATACTTAATGTACCCCACAGCACCTAATGCAAAAACACCCCAAAAAACACACAATCAATTTGATTATGCCGTGTTTACTTTAAAATAACAAGCTGAGCCTTTCCGTGGAGGACTAGCATAAGCCACCTGCTCTGCTAAAGGTCATGGACGGGAATTGGCTCCACACCCTGACAATAAGATGATGAGCAATGGTGATGACAAGAGCTTTTTTTCTTTGCATTCTTTTCTCCATTTTTTGAATAACCAGATTGTGTGGAGCAAAATGCAATTTGACCAAGGCCAGACAAAGGGTATGAACCAGATTGTTAAAGGCTAACCCCGCGCTGATACGATTTTTCATTATTTTGTTTTTTTTCTTGCAGTAGGTCAAAGAAACCTTTGTTATGGAGGTCTAGTGACTGGAAATCTTCACTGGCCAGACAACAGTTCTTTTGTGCCTTAGTAGTCTTGCATTAGGAGATTGACACATCTTACAAAACATATTCTGGTTCATTGAGTAAAAGTAGTGAGGGTCAAAGTTGGTTTGTTGTAAATTTTAACATAAAACACTGTATGCTAATTCCCAAAGCTTGGGCAGGACCACTTAGAGTCGCATTGTTTTCAGTTGTTTGTCTTAATTTAATGGTTTGCATGCATTTAAAAAAAATAAAAACTGAAAAAACTATTAAAATTTTAATAAAAAATACATACTCCATATCTACAGGTCTTACTGTTCCTATCATATATACTTACAATTAAACAACATATGAAAACAATCAAAAACTTTATGTATCATGAGTCAAGAAAATAAAAGACTAACATTAGCAGTTCCAAAGCAGGTTTTAAATGTTTCCAACTCCAAATTCTGATTGGATGAGACACATTTCTATCATTTCTATTTTATCCAAGCAAACTACTGAAAATTTAATATTAATGCTGTGGTGTTAATAGGGAACCAAGAACCAAATCAACTAATCTACATGTTACATTGTGGGGTAAAAAAAAAAAAAACTTACATATATATATATATGTCTTTATAACAAAATTCTTCCTCACCTCGACTTGTTTTGGAAGTGTGGTTTAAACTGAATTTCAATTGCTTCTTTATGAGGCAGATTCAATATTGGCATCAGATTGCAAGTGCTGCCTGAAAAAGACTGCTCACAGTTCAAGGTGACGGGTATAGCAGTACTGTGAAAGTCCCTTTTCAGGAATGTCAGGGGTGATGTTTTATCTCCATATAAATGTGCTCTCTGAGTGCTTTTGAGAGGCTTGCCTTGCCTCCTCCTCTCAATAATTATGGTTTTGATGATGCATTCTCCACCGCAAAATAATTGTAACTACAGGCTGTTGCCATCTGAAATCACATTTTCTTAATCACATATTGGATATAATGTACAAAGTTTATTCTACAGTATGTATAGATGTTTGTTTTTCATTAGTCAAGAGTCTTTTTAACAGTGATGGTGTGTTGATGATGAGGAAATGACTGAACAGTGAACAAATGTATATGATCTGGCTTCTTTTGGGTCAGTGGTGGGATTACATTTTGCTAAGATCATCTGAGGCTAAAATTCATTAAGGTTCAGGAGATTTTCAGTGAAGTCATGCATGTATTTACCATCTGCTGTATAGCAAGGGCATCCTTCACAGGAGGTACTGCTTAGAATGTCTTGATTAAGTTAATATCACCTTAAAATGCCTCAGTTGGTTAGTAAGTAATTATGATATAATCAGACATGGCTAAATGTTGTCTTGTTGATTCATATTAAATCAGGTCCGTGTATTTATGGGAGGCATGCTAATGTTTTGATTAAAGGGCACCACTTTATTTGTAAGAATGATGCGTGCACAGAAAACAAACTCACTACTTTTGGCCTTTGGAAAAACTTATGCTCTGTACTTTTTATACACTTTTTTTATACATTTTTACAAGTACCCTTTTATACGTTCTTAAAACACACCATTAAATAATATAACACAGTTAATTATATTACTATCATTTAATGTATTGTGATATTAGACCAATAATATTCAACCTTATTGTTGTTCCTGTCGTCACGTGTTCATTAGTGTTTGCAAGGACCTGAGGGTAACTAAATAACAACTGAATTATCCTTGTAGGGTAAACTATTATTTTAAAACAGGTAAACATAGGCCTATAACTTTATCATTACTGCCTGATGCCTAATTTGCATTTTGTTTTATTTTATTTTGCAGTATATTTTGCCCATCCGCCAATAAAATAATGTTATATACTCTTAACAAATATTGTATTGATATTTTTAATGTAGTTTTATCTTAAACTTCTTTTTGATTAAATTAGCAACAAAAAAAGCAGTTCTATATCTATATCTATAAATAATTCAATATCTCACGTAGTCCACTAAACCTGCAAAGTTGTTTATTAAATGTAAGGAAGAGATGAGTCACTCAACTGCTAAACAATTTGTCTGTGTCAGTAACTGTATAAATGTGCCAATAAGTGAGTAGATTTAAAATGCATGCTTGTCAAAACATTTGCATTTAGTCCCTGGTGGAAAAGAGCACATTGTTACCTGTCTCATCTGTATTTTTCTTTCAGGTAAGAAATAAAATCATGCTTGGTAAATAATGATGACATTCAAATTCTTAACAAGATGCTAAGCTATAATTATGAGATAAAAGGTCAAAATTGTGAGAAGCTAATTATGAGATAATTCTTAATAATAATAAAAAAAACGTGTCGGTATTATAATTTAGGTAACACTTTATTATGATAGTCCACTTTAGATGCTCTACTAACAGTAATTATAACTATACAACTACATATGAACTAGCAGTCATTAAAATATAAGACTATCTGCTTAATCTCTTCTAACATTTTATTTTGATGGCTCCACAACATACAACATACTGACTATAAGAAACTTTGCAAGTATATGCCAACTTATTCTACTAACCTTAAACCTACCCTAAAGGCACAATGATAACGATGAATATAACGATAAAGATATAGTTCTAAATATTTTGTCGATGTTAAAAAATAGCAGCGTCCGCACCACAACTATAACAATATTGTTGGAATCATTATTAGAACGATATTTTACAGCTGATTAACAATAGAAACACTGACAACCAATCAGAATCATGCCTGAGCTTATGATAAACTGACAATAAAATATAGTTAAAGTTATTTTTATAGTTATTGTGCTTGGTGTGAATGGGCCGACCCATAGAAGCAGTTGCTAATGAGGCATCTCCATATATATATCTGTGTTGTGGACACCGTGTGACATTGGTTTGATTTGTTTCACAGAGCTATTCGTTGCCTGGGTTGAAAAGCCTATGTGAGGGGCAGAGCTACAAAAATCGGAGCTAGAGGTAGGGGTGTCGAGCATAGACATATTTATCATCATAGAAATCAAAACAATAATAGGTGAGCGCCAGCCAATAAGATTGTCTTTTGCACATTAGCTCCGCCCACTTCCAGTGTGAACAATGAACGGCAGTTCTTAGGCAGCTGAAGAATTCTAAAGCAACTCTGTTATTATGACAGAAAATTACAACATAGAAAATCGTTTACATTTGGCGCGTCAAGTCTGCATGTTACCTAAGACTCTGTAACTTTCTTTCCATGTGTGAGACAAAGCGACAGAGAATACAGCTCAACTGTGCATCTTTTCAGAGGAACTGAAAAATAATATTCTAATAAATAGTAATGCCACATTTTTATGTCAGTAACGTTTCTAGAATTGTAATGGGGGAAACTGTCATTTTTTTGATTACTCGTAACTGAAAAAATAACGCAGTTAGTAACGCCGTTTATTTATTACTCCATTATTCTCATCACTGGTAAATACAAAGTACCTTATAGTAGAATGTCTATAGTGGACTGTCAAAATAAAGTGTAACCACGATTTTTAGTTTTCTTATGTGGTGGAAATGGTCTTTCATAGTACTTGACTGTACTTGTTCTCAGTGCTTACCTGGTTAAGAAGATTATTAATTTTGACTGGAATCCTGATGCTTGCATTAGTGATGTCTCTTATTGGGTTTTGAACCCATTACAATATTGGATAATGTTAATGACATTCTTTTTTGAGAGCTCTCAAATCAAGATTGCACACAAATAGCTCAAGCTTAATGAATTGAACTTTTGTTGACCTTTCGTATTGTGTGATTGCTAATGAATGTCTGAATGGTTCTTGTCACTTTCAGTTGAACTTTTGTCACTTTAACATATATAAAACTATTCTATCTACATAATGCTTTAACATGATTATATTTTGTTGCGTAAGTGGTAATGCATGCTTTTCAATGATATATGACAGATGCAGATTTTGATGTCATGTAAGTTTAATTAATGTGAGCGTCTCTAGAGAACAATTCTGCAGCTTAATTAGTAGCCTCCTCCTCTCTCTGATTTGGTTCATTACCAGGATGAGCTGTGCTAGGTGTGTGTCCCCAGATGTGTTTTTGTGTGCTGTTTTGCGTGTGAGAAGTCATTACTGTGAGCCTGAATCAGAGTTTCGTATGTCATTCATTTTGTCACCTTTTACTTGTTTTGAGAAATGTGCTAGGAGAGATTCTTCATCTGCAAACCCCTGGCAAAGTTTTAATTTCATTTATGGAACAATTTTATGTTCAAAAATGTCTTGATTCAGCCAGTTGCTGGATATTATTGCTGCCATTTTGGGTGGTTATCTGGAAAAAGCCTGCTGCTGGGGAAATCACAAAGGATATTAATGCCACGAATGAAATAATAATAATGTCATACATATAAATACTTCATAATGAGTCTCTCTCTGGAATTTTTTGCTGACACAGCAATAATGGGAAGAGGTTTATTGCTCTCAGTTAAGAGATGAGGGCTATTGATATTGCATATCTCATGCTCGAAATGTCCCTGAAGGATTTCAGGAATGAGTTTTCACTCTGCCTCGAGAAAGAATAGAGAAAATCTACTTTCTCAATCCAGTTTATGTTTCCTACAGCTTATCATTTATTGAGAGAACCATTCCGACTGGTTTTCACCCGCTGTTCATTTATATGGGTAACTAGGTAACAGGATAATATACTTTCCATACATCCCAAAACCTAGTGAACTTCTTTTAGAAGCAGCAACATAGTGTATCAAAGTTGTGCTCATGTGTTGACATCTAGTTTTAAAATAACTTAATATGCTGTAATTTTGTTCTTTCCAAATTCTAAGGCAACATCAAATGTCTTAAAGTCTTAGGGAAAGTAGTTGCAGAAATTGCAATTTGCAACTAGCTCAGTGGGAAAGAAAATAATAATCAAAACTGCAGACAAGACAAGAAACATAAATCGTAGCTCTTTCCCCCGGGTTTCACAAACAAGGCTTTAGCCTACAGTAATCCTGGACTAAAATGTAAGTCTGAGCTGTTTCAACTGAAAGAAACAGTGCCTTTGTTTTGTCTTAAGATTTAAGTCAGTAATGCTTTTTTAATAAAAATTATTTAAATGTCCTAATTGAACTATTTGACCTAATCCTGGCTTGCACTGCAGTAAACTACGTATAAACAAGCATCTTATTTCTGTCGGAATTTCCAGTGTTATTCTCCGAACACTGTGTGCCATGTGCGGCGCTGAAACTATCGCGTGCGGTGCTTCCTTTACCAAAGCATTCACAAAGCCGGTGTCAGCAAGACTCACTGTGACACTTGTAAGACGAATTGCGGCAACCATGTCGCGTGCACAGTCAGTTCCAATGGTTGTCGTTTTGCCCCCACTTACGTGCACCAGATAGGAACTGTTCTTTACAAGCCTTCGCAAAATGAAGCTCCTCAGTTTTTATTATAGTCAGCTTAAAAGACGTGTCACTGATGCACAGTGCAGTTACTCCGAGGCAATTGTTGTCCCACTTTCCTAAAAAATAATTTGTCACACTGCACATGCGTGAAATGTGTTAAAAAAATTAACGTAATTAACGACAAAAAAATAATTAAAGTTGTTAACGCATTATTTTTGACAGCCCTAATTATAACATTACTTGTTATAATTGGTGAATTGAGTGTCTGGTACATGGGAGGATCACTATTTGTGTGGCATATGACGTTTCTAACTACACTTCCATTCAAAAGCTTAGGGTTGTGAAGTTTTGTAAAAATATTACTGAAAAAAAAAGTCTCTTACCAATGGTGAATATAATGTAAATTGTATTTTATTTCTGCCATATATTGATGGCAAAGCAGAATGTTCAGCAGGCATGATTCTTCAGAAATCATCCTGATATGCTGATTTGGTGCTCAAGAAACAATTCTTATCATTATCGTTGAAAACAGTTACATTTTGTGACAGTGGTTACCATATTTGTAATTTTTTTTTTAATGAATAGCACGTTCAAAAGAATAGCAAGAATAGAAATAGAAGTATTTTGTACTTTTGTCACATATATGTCTTATCGATTTAGTAAAAACAAACATTTTACCTTTTTTAAAAATTTGTTTAACTCAAACTCTGGAATGATAGTGTTCCTTAAGGCACTAGGCTTTTGACATTTATAACAAGTGTACCGCACTGTTTATGTAAATGCTGTATTGAAAGTTTTATGACAATACAGTATATTGTATTCCTCTTGGTCAGAATCCCAAAAAAAAAACACTTGCACTACTTCTCCATTACAGTAAGTGGCTGGATCTGTTGTGTTGTCAAAATCCAAGCCAATTGTTTTTATATTTTGCTTGAACTATAGGCTCAATGGAGCATATGTTTGAAGTCCTGATACAGTCTTCAGAGTATTGTTTTGGAGCGTTATAAATTCTGAATTACCAAGCGCCTTCCATATGCTAATTGAAACCGACCTCGGAACCCTTTTCTGTCCGCTAAATCAATGACCCTATGAGACTCAAAATGCTAATATAAACAAATCAATATCCATCTCATTTATTCAGGTGATTCGACTTAGAAAGGATTCGGTAACAGCCACCGCTGCCAAAAACCAGCCTCTGCGTCTTCCTCTAGTATCCCCAGTAACATTATTTGAACGCCATCCAAGTAAGCCATTTTCGCCTGTTCATTCCCCACCCCTCTCCCCCACCACCAACTTTTAATTTTCTCATTCATGCTGTACAAGTGGCAGTGACTGATCTGATACAAATACATATTCATTATTTCAATTGATCTGTGAGCTTAAGTTGTCTCTGAGGAGGGGTTGTATGAGCGAGGTCTGCTGTAGCTTTCGGTGATGTCATGGAGAGATAGTTAGCTCCGTTTTCCCTAGACACCCATGCAGTGCTCCTCAAATGGAAAACATAGACCGTTTGTTTAAGGATGAGTTAATGGGAGTGTTTTGTCTCTCCGTTGCCTTTAAACTTAGACAATATTTCAATGTAAACAGGTTTGCCAACTCTTAATCATGACAGAGTAGAATTTGTCTTCAAAAGCTTTTACCCTTTAATTACATTAGAAGCTTTGCTTCAGGGGGGATCCTGGAACAGTTGAGGAATTCTGCCCGTGGCTTAGTCAGCACATTGAATGGGAATAATACCAAGCCACTTAAAGCTATTAAGTCCGCCAGCGAAACCACATCTGCAGTGTGGATAAACCTTGGCTGCTTGGCAGCGAAATCAAGCGTCGCATTAAGTGCGGGACTTATCAGGCCTTTTAAAATATTACAGTGAATGTATTAGCTTCATCTGCCATTGATAGGCTGCCTATACCCACTGACTGCATGAAAGTGTGGAGTCATCACAATGCTGGGGTTCTCTAGGATGAGGACCTTGCTCTTCACATCTCTCTGACCTAGCTAACCGCTGTGCTTCAGTTAATGACTCTAGCCCTGGGTTGTGCTATTCTAGCCCCTGCTGTTTAGAGGACAGGTACTAAGATACATGCTAGAGCTCTTCAGATGTGCAAAGGCAGATGTGAGTCCCTCTGTGGGCAATTTGATGGTGCACTGAAGAATTCTTATTTTTCTCATAGTGCACTATAAACAAAGGGGAGCTGACATTTAAGAGCACAATTTATTATACAGTCAGTATTACGGTTTGACCTACATCTGTGTAAATCGGCTGTGTTTATGAAATGAGAGCTGCTTTTTCTTCCATGGTGAAGAATTTCTTTTTTAGACTGATGTAGATCTACATTTTGAATAGCAGTGGGTTGAGAGCAGTCATGAACAGATGTGAGCTGGATTTAATTCAGGTGTATTGGGAATAGAGTAATGTATAGAGTAGCCGGGGGAATGGCATGTTCATTTCTGTGATTTCTACTGTAGTGACTTGCTTGATTCTAGTTCTTCTGCTGACCGCTGCTCGTCACTCACTGCTGCTATTTACTTACCACTGTGTAAGTAAAAGAGCCTCTTAAATGCCTTTTTCACTCTGGTTGAGACAAGCAGCAAGATTACAGACTATTGGGGCAGTAAGTGCAGGGTCTAATGGAAAAAAAATAGATGTATGCTGTATATAATGAATTAACTTTTATTTGTGGTGCACTTTTCCCCCAGCAATCTGTCTGTCAGTCATAATTAATTTATTTTGCATTGGAAATCTCTATTAATGAGGTTTACCTTGATAAGGCATTTTAGACATACACTTTTAGATAGAAACATTTGTGGATTTAGAAGTCAAAGAAATTGTATTATAAATATCAGAACCTACAGTGATCTGTTACTGGATATTGATGGTGTACTGGTCGAAAACTGCTGGTGTCCACAATCACATTCAGATCTCTCCACTGCCTTGTATTGCTGTATCCTTTCCTTTTTATTTCTAACATACTTTATTGATATATACACACACACTGAATGTTTTGTCTTAATATTTTTGTATTTATTTGTTCCCACCTACTTTGCTGTATTTTTGTAAAGCTTCCTTGATTTAGTAGAAAGGCACCATATACAATTAACACTTTTTTATTATTACTGTATAACATAATTGTTTTGCATTAGTTGTTTTAATATGGGAATTTGTGTCCACTGACTTCCATTCCTACACATGCAAATGCAAGAGACCTGGAAACTATAAGTCGTTTCTGCAAGTTCCTTATTACGACCTATATTTACGTTTTAAAGGCAAGCGCTCTCTAGTGACCACACAAGCCCACACTAAACCATTCGTTACAAATATTATGCAAAATCATGATTTATAGGGTTTTGTGAAAATATGTTCTCTGGGTTCGAACCCATGATCACATAATCACATCTCATCATATAAAGCATCTCTCTACAAACTGAACTACCCCAACCCTGAATTACAATATATGTGATACGTGATCATAGTACACGCTCTGATGGGTCTATTTCACAGCTATTGTAGAAACGACAGCTTTTTTCTTTTAGTACTGAAGCATGGGTTGGGGGGGGTCGGAGACATGAAGCATATACACAGTTCTTACATGTGGAATTCAAGTAATACACTATATCGATAAGATATGGATAAGTGAAAGGAAACACAACCTTCTGGCTGACTGTGGAAATAAGATTTTTGTAGCCACCACCTACTGGGTGAAGGAGAACCAGTAGGAGCACAGTCGGAGCTACTCCAGCCTGCAGCCTTACAGATATCTGCTAGAGAGGCGCCATGAGCCAACGCATAGGTGGAGGCGACACTCATTGGGGAGTGGGCTCTTAGACTTAAGGTGTACAGCTCTCTCTGGAATAAATAAGACAAGGAGATGGCATCAATCACCCAATGGGCCAACCTCTGTTTTGTGACAGCATCTCCTTTCTGATGACCTCCATAGCAGATGAAGAGCTGCTGAAAGCGTCTGAAGCTCCGAGTGTGGTCATGTCAAGGTCAAGCGCAATGCACGTACTGGACACAGCAACTCCAAGGCCAGGTCTGCCTCCTCCTGGGGCACAGCTTGCAGGTTCACTACCTGATCTCAGAAGGGTGTGGTAGGAACCTTGGGCACGTAGCCGGGCCGGGGTCTCAGGAAAACATGAGAATCAGCCAGACTGAATTCTAGTCACTCTTCGTCGACAGAGAAACCCTGAGGTCACCAACCCTCTTGAGGCCAATTCAATCACGTGCTCATTTGGTGAGGCGGCCATGACCGAGTCCAGCTCCATGCCGGGAAAATAGAGATCCTTTCCTTCTCTGGGAGAGTCTGCTCTTTCCCCGGCAGCCCTGAAGGACCAGATGGCAGCGCATTAAGGTTTTATAAGCTAAAATATGACTGATAAAATGATCAAATATAAGAAATCATAATTGAAAACAATGCTAAATCCTTCTGGATCACAGTGCTATACTCATGTCAGATGAGCACATTTTCATATGCAATTATCTGAATATTATTAGTTCTGTATTGCATAAGTTCTCACATATGCAATCTGCATCTCTGTTTTACTTGACTGTGTGCTAAAATAACTGTTGCATATGTGGGGGGGCTCCACAGGGAGGCTAGCTTGGTTGCATTGAACAGTGCCTTTGGCAAGAGTTGACAGAATCTGTAATTATTCTCACTAGAATGAACATAACTGCATTAGTCTATGCTGATGTGCCCATTAGCTATTTTTCACTGAAATGTATGGCCTTCAAAGCAAATCAATAAAATATAGTTAAGGATTTGTGTTTTGGTACACAAACACAGGGAATTAGATAAAGTCTCACTGGAGGACTACCACAAGCTGAAACAGGCAGAACATAAAGTCAGAGGGAGAGATTACAACACAAATATCTTAATTTAACCAATGACAGTTTGTTTGAAATTGTGTAATTGAATTAATTCAGTATCTGTTTTCAAGCAGCCTTTTGTGTGTATCCGCTAGAAAACTATTGGAAATAGACTTTATGCCCACAAAGGCATGAGGGTGGCCCATGGTGACAATATATCAATATTAAATCAACCAAATTAACCAGAATCCTTGAAAAAGTGGATCGTTTCTCATCATTAAATGAACAGAGAGGGTATATTCAGGGGACTAAATGAAAATTAATGACTGCACTTGCAGTTACATGCCTGTCAGGTCCTAATAGATCTTCTAAATCAGCACTGACTACAGTGTCGGGAGGTCTGAACACCTTCTTTCGTCCTAATGTCTCTTAGGTTTCCTGTGGATTAGAGGAGTAAGACTATGGTTTTCTTCAAGAGGCAAATATCTGAGAACATGTTACCATAGAGGTGACTTTCTTACCTCTTCTTTTTTTGTCTTTGCCAAGGGAAATTTCCATATTATCGTCACGCTAAAGATCCGCTTAAGATAAAGATCAGATTTGGCTTATCCCTCTGCACTATTTAATTGCTCTGATGAACTGATATAGTATCTCCCATCTCACTCAGTCAGCGTGGCAATGCTTGATCCTGAAGTTGTTTTCATATAACCACTTGGCTCTTTAAAGTCTCTAGAGTCAAGACTTTATCTGTTCCGACGATACCTCGACAAAGGCTTCTGTTCTCAACTTCTGAAGACTAATGGCTTGTTTGTAGTAATGTGTCATTATCTTCACTGGGGCAATATGGTGCACCCTCTCATGATGATCTTCGTCCTTTTTTAGTGGTTGTTTCATTGCTGCCAAACCCTGGCGTATGGCGCACACCCTCACGGCGTTATAAGCCAATTATGTTACGGCTAAATTGGCCTGTCTAGAGCGATTTCTACAGTGCTCTGCATAGAAGCTGCATCTAAGCAGCAAATATGCTGTGTGTTTACAGACTTTTTTCTATGTCACACAGAGGCGAACTAAATGTATTTACACAGATTCTCAATCATGTCCAACAGTAATCTCATAGTCGGATATTGATTAGCTCCACATTGTAAAGATGCTGTAGGAATGTTTTTTACTAGGGAAACGGCTTTCCTGGGGTGCAAAAGATGTATTATAGAAAGGAGTTTAATTCTAGAATCTGTGGCTTCAGACTTATGTACATTGCAGTTCACTTTTCTGATTAGTACTGACTAAAACCCACCAGATGTATACTTCATACAGTAACAGGAACCTATAAGATGAAGCTATTTTACCACAGAAAATGACTAATAAAGAAAAAAGCCATTTTGAAATGTGCACCCCTTGAGAGCCCATTTTGCCGTTCCCAAGAGGGCTTTTTGCCATCATAACTGAATTGAAAATGGCTTTTTTTGAATTCCAAATTTAGTTCCAGAAAGTTTGGAAAGAGATTGATAGATGAGCTTCTGAAACAAACCTATGTCTATGAAAACCCATAGATAAAAAGCTGGATATATGATGCTAACATTCAAAAGCATCAGTTTTTAAGTGTTCACGCTTCCTCATAATATTTTGATAAATTTGATAAGCGGGTTTGGCGTGCTGTCCAGGGAGCGGGCCGGGAGAACGGCGGGCTCGAACCCTAGCGATTAGAACCCTAGCGAGGCTAAGGGCTCGGCGTCCGGCACGAACTCCGGCTGCCCCCCAGAGTGGCGATGAAGGGAGGCAGTAGGGGAGGAGGAGGGTTTGCAAAAGCGAGATGAAGATGAATAGGGAGCTGTGATTTTATAGTGCTTGGAAAGGATTTGGTTGGGTGATTGCAACAAGGGGATTATTAGCTGATTGCTAACAGCTGCGAGCAATTCATCCAGCGATCCACTCGAAACTGTTATTATCAAAACATTTATTTCAAATCGCGTATATTAATGCTTTTTTGAAGTCACATGATATTCTTGATATGTGTGAAAATTACGCTTTTATTATTATTAATTTTATTATTATTAATGTACAATGACGAGAATGAAACTATTTATTTATCAAATGCAGAGACGGTCTCTGTAGTCAAGACGATGATAATCACTAGAAATCAGTTGTCCCCAACTAGGCAAGCCTAAGGCGACAGCAGCAAGGAATTAAAACCCCATCTATGATAGAATGGGGGAAAAAAAACCTCGGGAGAAGCAAGCCCAGCGCCTAATTTCCAGTTCAATTTTAAGCACATGTCGGATTGAGTAGAGGACTTATAGTGCATTTTTGGAAACTGCAGTGATATGTATTTGTTGGTACGTATTTTGCATATAGCTAAAAAGTGCACCAAGATACGTTTATGCCATGAGACCAGGTAGTCAGTTTCCTGTGAAGTGGGACAAATGTAATTCAAATTTACAGTCATGAATTGAAAGAGAGCTAATTCTTCAATTGTAAAATTTGCCTAACCCTGGTTCACAGGGGGCCCTCAAGATTAGGTGGCACACCATCGCTTCCTAACAATCCAATGACTGAATTAGACATTCTTTTATACCTGCTGCATGTTTTAATTAACAAAGGCATAAGCTGCTGATTTATATTAGTTATCACGCTGATGATCTGTTTAATGATGGGTATTTTCTATTTCATTCACAGCACTTTTCGTTCATGTTTCTTTTTTAAATTTAGATTCCTGCCCTTGAAGATTATAACTTTTTTCTTCTGTAACGTCGGTGCGTATCTGATCATCGCAAAAGCAGTCACTAATGCCAGGTGACTTTGAAAGGCTTTTGAAGTTCGAGAGCCATACAGTGGTAAAAGAGATGCAATATCATCAAAACCACAGGTTTGACAGATGAAAGAAATCCAATACGACAACTCCTCTTGCATCATTAAACCAAATTACTTTTAATACACAGTAGCTCCTCAGGTCAAGTGGGGCTCAGAGTGGGTCTGATGAGCCATTAAAGTAACTCCCGTCTTATAGCCGCCTCTGATATGCATGCAGAACAGCCATGTAAAAACTCCATTAAAAGGCATTACAGAGTGGAACGATGCCTAATCAAGCAGGGCTCGAAGGCTTTTGCTTAGTGACTTTCTCACCACAGCTTGCACGCTATACCTGAAACTGCTTATAGGACATTATTATGGCAGCAGGCTACAATTATGGATTCTTCATTGGGCCATTTTGTCACGTTAGAAAAGCACATTTTCTTGATGGGAAGCTGAGTGCCTTCGGAAACAAACACAATCCACTGTAAGTGATTCTTTTGTGTCCTTTGGATCTTTCTGTCCAGGTTTGATGTATTCAATAAATATTACAGTACTATTACAGTACATGTGGTGGTAATAGACATTTTTGTTGACTATATATATATATATATTTGACCTAGTGGCAAATGATTTTCTGGTTGGTCCGCTCTCCCGGAGTCCTATGCATAGTCCATAGGAGTCATAAACATACCGAAGGCCTCCTATTGCAAATTTCTCTTTATCAAGTCTTAAATCAGCCTGTGTCCTTGTTTAGAAGCCTCTGCTCTTGATGTTTTCACAACATGTAGTCTCAAAAGCCATCTTTATGAATTTTTAAAGTTAGTAGCAAGCATGAATCACGCTGTTGACTCTTAACCTGTCTGCCTTAAATGTAAGTAAATGATTCTTAAGATATATATATATACCACCTCATTACAACTGTGCAGATCCCCCAAGTTGAACGGCATCTGTGCACGGGGGAGAACAGACGTCAAAAGCATTGATATGCAGCTCTTGACAGGGTCAGGTGAGGGCTGCTGCCTCCTTGTGAAGATATTTTAATTATCTCTCAGTGGATTTGTGTACTATATGATAAGCTTTGTGAGACTTGCGAGGCAGAGCTTAGATTCAGAAAGCAATAAATGTTTTCATCAGTCCCGCATGGTTACGAGGTCACCTCCGAAATAAGCCTCTGGAAAGATTTCATGAGATGGAAGTTTTAGACCGATACGTAACACAATTTCATTAACTGGATTACATACCAACCCCTCCATTTGAAATCATTTATTTAATTTATTTGCTTTCTGAAATAATGTTTTTCTTCAGTGCAGTTGTTCACTTTCTGTATTTCTTTGTCAAACTTAATAATAGTTCTTTTTTACTTTTAATCTTTTTTTAGAGGGGAAAAAACAGCGTGCCACTGTATACCAAACTGACTGACATTTTATAACAAGCCTATTCCGAATAATATCACAGATTTAATTGACATTTTTTTTTAATTATGAGTTCTAAATTGGCCTGAAAGTAAGTTGAGAGTTGGCTCTCATTACTGTTCAAAACAACACTGAATTGTGTGAGACTTATCAACAGATTATTTCTGTGCTTGACATTATGCCGCTATGTTCTTTATTAAAATTTTTAAGCACTTCTTTCTCTCTCTGTCTATGATGAATAATACATCTGTGACAAAGTTGTCCTTGATTAAATGGGTATTTTTACATTTGTTTATTGTGGTTTTTATGAGTGTGTCTGAGCTGGGGATGTGCAATTACAGTATATTTTACAGCTCTGTTCTCAATCTTTTTTTTTTTTCGACATCAGAAAGAGTTTCACTGCCTTTTCTGTCTGTTTTTATCAGGGTCACAGAACTGGGGTTTTAATGTTTACATTAGACCCACAAACCTTCAACTTTTATCTTTGAGATTTTAGTTTATTGCTCTGGTGAAGTGTAACAATTAATTTTCCATCCCTTATACCCAAATCAAAGACAATGGCCATGCCCCTTTCATGCCTTTGAGGTATTTCCATTATCCCCTTTCATGTTTTTTCTCTGTGTAAACAAAAGTAGTAAGTAGCTTACAGTTCTGCACACAATAAATATGGTCTCAGAAGTGTTCCCTGATGAACTGGTTTGAGCTTGTGTTTGTTCTTGGGTCTACTGCGGTTCTGGACTGCACCTTTGCTTTTGCGGTCTTCTATGTTCAAAATTCATAATTATAATGTGATGTGAATTTTAGTGAAGTGATTTTAGTCAGTATAAAATGGACCTGCTGACATGTTCATATTTCTTGCTCAGGTTTTAACTGGAAAAAAAGACAGCTTGTGTTCTAGCACTAATGCAACAGAAGCAAAAGATGAGCATTAGATGAATCTATGCTTAATACATTTATCATTCCATTGCTGCTATACAGAAAGTTATGTGAAATGCAGTTTGGTCACCAATTATGTCTCCTCATCAGCTTATTATATATATAAAAAGCAGAATTTTTTCGGGGGGCCCCTCTGTGCCACCAATATGACTAATTATTGTCAATCTTTTATTATTCGCACACTATAAATCTAACACAAATTGTATTTGTTTGTAGCTGTGTTGCTTACATCATACCAATGTTTTTACCCTTGCTATGACCTTTAATTGTGACAGTAGCAAACCCACAGGAGTAGTCAGGTGTTCATTTGCACTTTAACATTCTAAGTCTTGCAGGACCAGTTGACATTTTTTGCAACATGTAAAAAGTTCAATACAATTAACTACAAATAAAATAAATAATAAACAATAAGGCTAAGGTTAAATACTTTAATTACTTTTGGTCAGAAAATGTTGCACCTATATTGACCCAATCCTGTTGTCCCTCTGTTGCAAGTTTTGTGGACTTCTTGGAGAACAATTTCCAGCAAAAGCATTATAGACTGCATCATTTGTTTTTGAATAAGTAAGCCAAAAAACAACAGCTATTTTAACATCAACCTATACGGCACCACAGCAAGCCATCTGTAACGTTACACCTAAAACATTAAGACATAATGATATAATAACACAGACCCCAAACGTAGGCCAGTCCAGAGTAAGTAATGTTAAATTGTTATCAGTACCAAAGTTTACCAAACAGAAGCTTATTTTTTATTATGCGTCGGTAAGTTTTGTCCGTCTCATCCTTTGAACGAGCATGAATTGACGAGCTGTTAGCTTCCGGTCATCACTGAAGCGGAAGAAGTAAGCTTGCAATTTAGTCTTGTTTAGTTTATACTTAAAACCTACCTTTAGCTTGCTGTTTTTTCTCTTCCTCTGATTTGTTCTGTTTTTTTTTTTATCTGTACCAGAGAGATATGTCATTTTGGTGACTTTATTAATTGTTTTGCTGCAGTGACGCTGCTTCTTTACTGAATTGAAATGAACTTACCTCACGCATCATATGGCTATCATACGCCAACTGTACACGCATCCTGCAGCAGCCAGTTAATAATATTGCGTTTTTTTTTTTTTTAAATTAAATAATAGATTTCATTACTGATATCAACTGAAATATTATGCTTAGTTTGCTTATGCCTTGGGCCGGCTCTGTGTATATATATATATATATATATATATATACACAGAGAGAGAGAGAGAAAGAGAGAGAGAGAGAGAGAGAGAGAGAGAGAGAGAGAGCATTATATAAATATTATATACATATTGTCACTGGTATTGTTATATTGTAAACAAAATGACCATTTAAGATGTTTTCTGTTTAAATATAATTTAAAATGTAAAATATATATGTAAAATGTAGTTCATAAGGTGAATTTACAGCAGTCAAATCTCGCAAATCTCATACATCTTCAATCTAATATGTTGATTTGATGTTAATGAAACATTTCTTATATATGAAAAATAAATCTAACTCGTACTGACCCTGAACTTAATTGTATATTAAAAGCAAGCTCTGCTCTAACCTCTGCTTTGGAGGTTATAGGACTTTTATGAAAAACGTAAACAATGTGGAGCTATAAGAATAGGATCAACTGATGATGTGAATTTGGGGGTTAGCTTGTTTGTTTGACTGACCAGTGACAAAGAAACCTATTTTCTAATTCAGTTATTGCTGCTATAGTTGCTCTTTCGACTAGGTGCGGTCAATCAAGCAATCAATTCATTAATTTGCCTTTCCTTATTTTCTTTTCTGCAGGTTTTATGATTTTAGTCACCTGGCTGGGACATTTCGCTTTTTTCCTAATGATGGAGACTTTCTTAGGTGTGCAGGTGCTGACGGCATGACCATGCATCACTGATCTTCCACTTTCCACATCCAGGTTACATTTACATTTTCATTCATCTCACTTTACCTTTCAGCTTTTTAAAAATGATTGTGTTTTATTATAGTCATTTTTTGCACCATTTGGTGATTTTAGCTGCATATAAATTATGGTTTTAAGCAGTAAAATATTGCTGATACTGGAGAAAGCCATGCATATTATTGGTGAATATCACTGATAAATGTCAAGTAATAATTTAACAGACCATTTTTTTCTCATTTGGACTGTTCACATTTTTATTTAATTTTAAAGCAAATATTGCTAAAGCCTTGTAGAAGTTAGATGACCATAGATGAAGTAGTTTAGCAAGCTTAGCATTCTCCTATACTAAAAGGCATGTTTGAGATTGTCCTAATTTAACTAAGGCCTAATCCTGGCTTAACCTAAACCTTTTCTCTGAAAATATAATTTCAGACTGTTAGCCACAGTACATTTTTAAGCATCTGGCCAAACACAGCATTTTGTTAATATTTGTACAAATTCGTATGACTACACATGTGCAAATTCATACGATTTTTGCTAAATTGTAAATATTTTACGACTGCAAAATGCATATGAATTTATACGAATGACCTACAACTAAACACGCCCCCGTTCTGACAAGAAAAATAAATAAGACAAAAAAAAATAGCTGTAAAGATTCAACAGAAATGCTAAGGACTGTTAACATCCAGGGGGAATAAATAGGTCTTAGGATAAGCTTTAAAAGTACTAATATATGTGGCATGCAAGAAAAAAGGGAAGAATGCTATTAGCTTCCATAGCATCAGTGTAACACCAAGATTTTTGAGTTTTACTAACTAATCAACTATGAGAAAGTCTCAAGATCTTTAATTTCTAAGAGTATACTGAAGCAATAAATCACTTAAGTATTGAGATGACAGGTTACTGAGGTCTTAATAGATAAATAATATGATTTTAAAATCAATACTGTACTTGACAGGGAACCAGTGAAAGGACATTAAAGTGAAAGTTATATGGTCATATTTTCCCTTCCCTTCAAGCGGATTTTGAACCAACTGAATATGAGAAATGAAAGCCATAGTATAGCGAGTTATAATAACGGAGATAAGATGTTACAAAGGCATGGATAGCTGTTTTAGGATTTCCCCTGGATAAAAAGAGCTTAACTTTACTGAGAAGGTGAAGTTGGTAAAAAAATTACTTCAGAACAGCTAAATTCTGTTTGTCAAACTTTAAACAGGAGTCAAACAATATACTCAAATTCCTGACACACTGTGTGGTATATGAGACGAGGAAGCCAAAATCAAAAGCCCATTTGCATCAGCTCATGCATTCCCTGGGTACTGAACCCATGACCTTGGCATTTCTAATGTTTGAGCTACAAGAATACTTTGAAATTGCTACTGCATATTTCCTGAATATTCCTCCTTATCTAGAGTGTATGTAAAGAGTAGGGCATGGTGCTAGCGACAACAAAGTCATGGGTTCGATTCCCAGAGAATGCATGCACTGAATTATATACCGGTTTACCTGTGCAATGTTAGTCACTTTAAGTGAAGTGTCTACCAAATGCATAAATGTATAATATAAAAAAATGAATGAGTAAACTAGTTTTTCCTTCTGGCTTTGCTGTATTGTCTGAGGTCAGTGTTGCCCTTATGAGTGCTGTTCTTGGCTGTTCTGAAAAGTGCTGTTTACAGCGTTCTCTGAAATACAATGCCATCTCAGCAGTGGCTGCAACATCCCGGCCTTGTGCGTGTGTCTGTGTATGTGTGTGTGTTAACTGATACCCTTCTAGATTCGGCCATTACACCCCAAACAACAAGGCTTCAACATAACCAACAAAGGGCTAGACAGAGAATGTAAAAGATCCTCAGCTCTCTTTTTTTTCCCCAAGATGCTAAACGTATATGAGAGCCTCACTGCAGCAGTCTCAGACAGACTGATGTCCTTACCCAAGGAGAAAGACGTCTGCAGCTGAGGCATTTAACGTCTGCTGATAGCGAGAGGTAGTCTGATATGTCTGACATGCTGATCCATTACCACAGGTCATGACATCCTTTAACCAACAAGGTATTTGGTACGTGAGTTCCTCACTTTTATAAAACAAAGGAAAAAATAATACTAAAATACCCTGTTTCCTCCAGTTAAGCAGCACAGTATTTGGATTCTTGGAGCAAAGGTCTGTCTAATATGTGTTGCCATGAGGCAGATAGATGAACAGATGGGAGCAGTTATTTATAGACCCCATTATCACAGTCCATCAGACACTCATTTATGCTACATGCAATAAGATAACGCAAAAATGCCCCCGTCTCTGACCCTAAGCCATAGATAAACCTTAGATGCATTTTTATAGGCTCCGTCACCTTTTACATTTGAAGGCTGTGACTACGCAACTATATCTGTTTACACTGGTTGGCGCCGGTCGCTGCTTGTGCCCGTGTTGTTGCTGTGTATTGTATGCTGTGTCTCTAGGGACGTTGAGAGATGCTGAAATGCCTCCCTGACATTTACTGAAGGATCATACTCTGGGAGGATATGCTCTGCTTTTGTCAAACGAGGTTAAAACCCATTGACATTTTGCAGGCCGCTGGATACCATCTGTGGCGGTGGTCTCTTGCTGGTCTCTCTCTCTTTCCACTCCGGGTTAAAGACACAGTGACATTTGCCCGGCATGTCGAACACTTGCCTTTCGCCCCTTACCTCGCGCCCAATTCAAACATCTGTGGTATATGAAGCAAGGATCAGCCTAATCTTGTTTATTTCACAGTGTTTGTTGGAGATCTTTGTTTTTTTCACTGCCACAAGCATGAAGATGTAATTGGGAGCAAGTTAGATGGAGATCTCTCTTCCCAGGAGTATCTGGCTCAAACAAAGCTGAGAGTGCAATATTTCATCTTTTCCTGTCAGGTCAGCGGTTTCCGAACACCTAAATCTATCCACAGACTTGTAAAACAGGCTTTCTGTCTTTGCTTAATCTAAACGCCTCAAACTGTGTGAATCATTCAAGCCAGAATAAAACATCCTCATGTGAATATGATCAGTAAACATTAGTCTAACACAGTCATTCCCAACCAGCGTCCCAGGGGGTACTTGGTTTTGCTAAACAGAAATTAAGACTTACATTTTTTTCAATGTTTTATATTTATGCTCCTATATATTAATTAACGAAGGACCCAGGAGGAGCTGGGTGGGTGAGGACAAGGACACACTGTATAGCTGCCATTGCAGCCCGGAACCGGATAAGTGGAGGAGGATTGATGGATGGATTAAAAAACCCTTTATCATACACATTATAAAAGCTGTGTTTAAATACATTTGACTTTTCTTGTATAATATGATTAGGTATAATGTCTGAATAGTGTCACCCAGTTTCACTTGAAATGTATACCTAAGCAATCCAACCTGGCTGCATAGTATATCTGTGCAATTTTTGTGGAGAATAAATATTGAATGTAGTGTGACCAAGAAAAAGTCATGATCATTTTATTGGCTTGTTTATTAGGGATTTGTTACTCAGAGGTTACAATAGGGATAGAATTATTTCTACAGTTGCATAACAAAAATAAAACAAAATAAAAGTTTAAAATGTAATATATTTATGTGGATTAAACCCACTTGAAATTACTACTGTTCAACAGTTTTGGGGGTCAGTAAGATTTTTGGAGGCATTTATTTAATGAAGAAATACAGTAATATTACTGCTATTATTATTTAACGGTAATAGGACTATTTTATATTTTAATATATTTTAAAATGTAAATTACTTCAGTCTTCTGTGTCACATGATCCTTCAGGAATCATTGTACATTTGCTGCTCAAGACACATTTCTTATTATTTTCAATAACATCAACAGATGTTATGCTAAATATTTAGTTGGAAACAGCGATAGCCTACATTTGTTGATGAATAAGATGTTTAAAAAAAACAGCATTTATTTGAAATAGATTTGCATGTAATGTAAAATTTTTTACTATCGATTTTAATCAGTTTAATTCATCCATGCTGAATAAAATAATTATTTTATTCACCAAAAAAACAAACAAACAAAAAACCTTTCTGGCCCCAAAATTAGGAACGCCTATGCACCACTGGTTACTTGTTAGAGTCCTAAACGGTTGCTTGGGCATATGCGTGTTTGATTTGATGTAAATGTTTTGCCCTGTGGTGAATGTAGCTGAACACAGGAGGCCTGGCATCCTGCAGATGTGTAAGCAGGATTAAACAGTGTTTGCAGAATTATGGGGCTGTTCCCTGCCCTGAGAATCCTGCGGAGAGAAAGAGAGAAGCCCATAGAAGAGCTTGGTACTGTCACTCTAGTGTGGTGATGAATGGGAGCAGAGCACTGTTTAATTGATCTACAAGCTGTGCTGGGCAGCAGGGAGGCCTGTGCCTTCAGGCGGAGCGACACTGTAAATGTAACGCTTGCATGCATGAGTCCTTGAAGCCACTGCTCATCTGCTCTTCATTCTCTAGTCCCTGATTATCTCATGTTCTCCTCCTCCTGTTAAAAATAGGTTTTAGAGGACTTAAAAGTGAGGGCATTTTAGCTTAATGCTTTCACTTAATTAATTTAAATAAATACTAAACTTAAAATGTCAAGTTAACATAACAAATCCGCTTTCAGTCTAACAATTGCCAATTTAGATTAAGAACCTCCCTGAATAAAGAGTTCTATTCAAACTGTTCTCCTAATTTACATGGTTTTAGTATTTCCTGTGTGCTTTATCTTGCTTATACCGCAAACAATATCAATACTTGGGGGGTCTGACTTCACAAAGTAATAGGCCTATGTTGCCAAATGTGCTGACAAAATCAACAACAGCTTAAAAAAATGGTCAAATGTTCTAAATAAAGCCACCTCATTAATTACTCGTGTCCCAGTGCATGCTGGGAAGAGGGGCGAATATACAACCATTTTTTACCTTTATTAGTTGTTACTTGATTGGTCATTATATTTAACAGTTAATGCTGTTATTTTAAATTAAATATGCATAAATCCAACCTGCTATGCTTTTATTTAAGGGATTTATATTGTTATAAAACTCAATTTAATAGAAATTTTTAATAGCGGAGTATAACAAACAAAGCAACTAACAGTAATTAACATCTTTGGTTGTATTTTCAATGGTAATTAATTGATCTTTTTTCCCTCCTTCATTTTCTTTCTTCATATTATTGCAGTGCTCTCTACCTCCAATCTCAGTCCATGCCCTCCTTTTCCCCTGCTCCCCTCTTATTACAGAAGGATTTTAGGAGCCAGCAACAAACCTCTTTTAGAGGAGTAGATCAATACACAGACAGCCCTCACATCTGCTCATTTTTCTGATAAAGTCTCACCACTGCTATCAGCTCTCACACACAATGCACACCTCATATCAGCTTCTAATGCCCACCGGTGTCCCATTTTAATGATCTACATCCACTATACAGAAAAAGAAACCACTGAGGAGCTGAAGTAGTTGCACAACTTTTGATGCAATCTCGATAAGACTTGTTTCCCAGTAAAATGATCTAAATATGCTATTGCTTGAGAAGCAAGATAACAAAATGGACTTTCTGTAAATTTCTTTTGTTCATTGTTCATAAAAGGATAGTGTTGTTAGTGTTTACAAACCATCCACCTTTTTATCTATAGGCTCATTATATTCTGCACATATTCGTACGAGGTGCAAAATTTGTGCCAATTCGTACTAATTCGTACAACCTCACTTGTACGATTTCGTACGATTTGTCTAAAACCACGTGATGGGTAGGTTTAGGGGCGCGGTTATGTTTAGGTAATTCATACAAATTCATACAATTGGCATCTCGTGAAATACGTACGATTTAGAAAAAATCGTATCAATTCGTACAAGTGAGGTTGTATAAATTCGTATGAATTAGCCACCTCGTAAAATATGTACGAATTGCCGTGAGATCAGGTTGGCACATACTGTATATTTACAAAAATCAGCAAAATTAATTTGATACAATGAACTTTTCAGTTTTCAGTTAATGTCAGTTTCAACTGAAAACTGAATTATATTTAATTATATTTTCATATTTGCCTACATTTGAATTTCTATCATGGCAACTCTCAAATCTCTCAAAATTTTATATACATATGTTGCATCTAGTGGGGATGTAATTACTGATTATAAGTACTGTTTTTTTACTCGTCGCGTAGCATCGCACCTTGTAAACATAAAACCATGCCTTCATTTGTGATCAGAGAAATGACAAGCAACAAGCACTACCCTTCTCTGCTTATAACTTGCATTTGCTAGGCTACAGCTAGGCTGCTCCTATAGTCCTCTGGAAATGCGCTGAACACACTCCAATATTTGTGTTGAACTTAATCATGGATTTATAGCTGTGTCCTCTTTTGGAAGCACAAAGAAAGTAGTTTCATTTTCACAACAACAAAGCATGTCCAACAATAGCTCCGCCTTCTTTATTTGCATAAACATTTGGCGTGTTATGAAAGTATATCACAAAGAGGGAATGTTTAAACTAATCAGTTTAGGGGGTGTGTACAAGGCAACTTTTATGAAGAATATCTCTTTGCTTTTGACACTTTGTCTTTGAAACTTTACAGATCTTCTTTATGCACCAAGAGCTTGTAACACTCTAAAGAAAAAATAAAATCATATGACCCCTTTGAATGTAAAGCTCATTGGCTGCGTATGCAGTATGAACCAATCACAGTCGTTTAAAGCTGTAAATATCATCAGTTAAGATAAGAACCCATCAGTCTGTGCCATATTGAGTTTCAGTAAATAACTTGGCATTTATCATGCAGCCCTGTCTGCTGGCATTCATTGTTTTATACTACAGACTACTACTACTCTAACGGCTGCTAGCTGACATGTAGTTGCTGTTAATAGAATGTATAAAATGGACTATCAAAATAAATTGTTACCATCAATTGGTAACATGCTTCTAAAACAATGCAGAAGCAGTGCATGTGAATGTCAGCAGGCAATAATCATGACAGTAAATTCTCCCCTCTAAGCAGCAGCTCTGCTAAATAAATGGTTGAATTGTCAGTTAATAGTGAGCTAAAGATTCCCAGGACATACCTGAGCATCTGGATTTTGATATTAGTCGTGATATTCTTGAAGAAAATTCATGCAATCGAGGGGTTTTCAGAGGCCTGACGAAAGGCTCAGGATGGGAGCAGATGGTGGGACTGTGCTAAGCTCACGCTGCATTTTGCATTGGGCAGCAGTTTGAGTTCAGTGGTGTGGCAGGAATTCCTTAGAGCCTGGGTCTCATCTGCTCTTATCAGTCGCCTGCAGTTGGGGAACGAGGTTAAAGACAGAGTTACAACATAAGGCATAAGGCGTAAAGCTTCAGGGGCAAGCTTGAGCTGTGCTCAAGAGAGAGAGGGGGCGAGAGAAAAAATATTCCCCAAGAAAAGTCTGATAAATGCAGTGTGCATTTGAGTAGTCCGTCATGTTGGGGCCATCTGCACACGCCGTGAGTCTTACATTCATCACCCAAGTCATTTTTAAATGGAAATGTTCAGGGCAATAAATGAATTTCTTGCCCCTGACATCCCAATTTAAGCACAGTGCTGAACTGGAAGGTTTACTTTTATATAAAAAAAAATATATTAAAAAAAGAGAATGCATTTTTGAATGGATTTTTAATCCTTTAACGCTAAAATCCCAGCCGATGTTGGGGATACGATTATAAAGTGTAATGTGTAGACTCAGCTAGTCTTAAATGGAGACATTACGTCATTAATTGGTCAAAAAAGAAGTCCCTCCCTCCCAGGACCTCTAAAAGGGAGACACTTGTCCCATGAGCACTGTTATCTTTATGGCAGGGGTGACGATATGCTATTAATTTCATGTATGCCTTTTCAGGTAATGCCGACTGTGCCCTTATAGGGACATTTTATCCGTAAATGAATATTGTCATTATTTAGTCATGTCATCAGTATGTATTTTGTCGAAATATTGAAGATTATCCTATATAGTCGCTATGTTCAGAAATGACTGTGTACTGTGATTAGTGATGTACAGAGAGATGGATCCTCTGTCACTAAAAGAGTTTCAAAACAAGGGTTGCAAATCAAAACAGTGTTGTGAAAATTGTCTTTTGTTTAACAGTACAGAGACTGCTTGGACCCACAGTATTTCACCTCTACTGCTGTATTTTACCTTTGCTCCTGCCCCCAGGATATATTTTCTTTGACTTCCCTCTGTAGTGTAGACAGTAACTGAGCACCTTTGTTTTTGTGGAAGCATTAAACTTGTTAGTGGGCAGCGAGGCATGGAAAGATATATGCTCTACCAACTCTCTCTCTCTTGCACTCTCCCTCTCTCTCTCCTCTTTGTTCTATAGTCATTCAGACACATAGATGGGGCCGACCGGCTTGTTGGTCGATGCTATCGCTGTAAATATTTATAAAGCATGAGTTCTGAGATCAACACAAATCAAGGAGAGACAGAAAGACAGGGAAAGAGTTGGGTATTAATAGTTTGTCCTGCTGCCATTGACATCGCTTTGTTTCAAACCATGGTGAAAGATGCTGTAAGATCATGCACTAATAATGTGGATATTGTATACGGCTGCTGCAAATCTCAACGCCCCCAAAGTTTTGATCAGACGTGTATTTTTATTCGTGTTTGCATTACTCAACTAGCTTTGTGACAAACCAATCCACCCAAACAATGTTTACACCACTCACAAACATCTAATTAACAGCATTTGGGAAATATTAATTTGTATCTTGTTTGGGAATAGGCATGTCTGGATGCGCAATACTGTGTTGCATTATCATGTGATTGGTAACTACGCTGTTTTATATAATTGTTTGCCTTTCTCCAGTGATCTGTCATCAGTGTTGTGGGCTGAGATTGATGACATTCTGCAGGCTCTGTGAAGCCCATTGTGCGATCATTAAGATATTAGTTGCCGCATGTCGTCATGCTACATTTGCCAAATTACACTGATGTCTTAATGAGAGAGAGGAGGGCTGGATCCTTGGTGAGCCAGGCTATAGAAGCCCTGCAGTTACAACATGGCATGCTCTGTAATGTATCATTTCACCCTTTGTTCTCCTTACAGTTTTTTGTCTCTTTCTGTTTCTCTTGCTCGCACACATATTTTCCATTTCTCTCTCATCTTTTTTTCCCTTCTCGTGCACACTCGCACACACAGACATGCCATTTGACTCCTACATCACATAACAGACAGCTTGTGCAAGGCCCTCAATTCGGCCAGAGAGCCTGAGCAATTACTCACTCAGAAAGCCAGGCCTTCACTCAGCCCCGCAGCTACACAGCCAGACCAGTTATCACTCGTTTTGTGCTGTTTGTGGAAACTCCTTTGGCTCAATTGTCATGATTTTTCATACGTCTTCTCTAAAAGGCTGTGAACTAAGAGGAACGAAGAAGAGAGAACCAGCAGTACAATAACTCTAAAAAAACTGCTCATGAATCCGTGGTGTGAAAGAGACAGATTGAGCGAAGCAAGATGAAGAGAGGGAGTGAGATTGTGGGTAAAAGGGGAAAAAATGCGTGAGGGAGCAGACAAGTAAAGAAACACAAGATAGACTGGAGATGAGAAGGAAAGAAAGAGCAAGAGCGAAATGATCTGCCCTGGGATGTAAATGCTGACAGATTGGCTGTAAGAGTCTGCAGCGTCCAGCTGGAAGATGGCCACACTGGGAGATCTCACACCGCTTCGAACTGCCCGTCAGTACGGCGCTCATCACAGCAGGCCTGTATGAGGAACTTCTGCTGAACACAAAGTGACAAAAGTTCAGAAGTCCTCATTAAAGAACCAGTTCACCTAAAAATCGTTCGCTTCCCCCATATGCTGCTCCAAAACTGTACGACTTCATTTCTCCCTTTGTCAAGAAAGACTGAAGAATGTACTGGTCGCTCTGATTTGGATGGGACTAGTTTTTCAGGGGATTGTTAGAGGAATGTGTGCTTCACTCACATCTATGTTTTACACACACAACCTCTCTAACTCCAGAGCAAATTAAAAATACAGTTTTTCCGCAAACTCTGTGATACCTGAGAAAACTAATCCAATCTGAATGTCTGTGATCTGTGAAAAAACAAAAACACAATAATAAAATCTAGACTTAGATCATGTGATCTGTTAAGACTGGCTACAGGAATATCATCGTCAGCTAATATGAACATTTCTTCACCTTAATTTCTGTGATCAAACAGACCCTCTGTAATAAACACGAAGATGTAAGCCCCGCCTGAATTGGTATATGACAGTCATTGCTGCTACATTGCTGTAGCGCTTCAGTTTATGTGAAACAATAGTTTTATATTTACTTAAAGCACAAAATAAACATGAATGAACATCAGAAGTTGTCTTTTATCTGTGGAAAGATGTCAAACCATAATATTTTCAAGTTCAAGTCTATCGACATGATCTACTGTTATATATGGTTTGTTTGTTGGAAGATTTGGCATTATTATTGGTCAGGTCGCATGTCAGTCAAACTCCCGACAAAGGGTTAATTGATATTTTCCCAATCTACAGTAATAATGACTGCATCTCTGTTTGTTTGTTTGTTTCTTTCTTTCTTTCATTCACTTTTTTAATTTTGGACAAACGTTTTAACAAAATATTAGCTTAATCTTTGT
>JAUMHR010000056.1:6758137-6778070 GCA_032361145.1 Enteromius fasciolatus
TAGAAAGCTGATAGATTAAGGTTGTTTTATTGTTTTAGACAACCCAGGCTCACTAGAAATATGTGCCGCTACATACATTTCTACAACCCCTGTACCTTACTGCATGTTTTGCCGGAGTTTCAAAGTGAAATGTACGTTTCACGTACGCAAAACACATATGTAACCGTGGCACGTTTTTATTAGAATGGTACAGGTACAGGTTTTGTGGCTGTTCAGAATTCTAAAATCCAGCGAGAGTTGCTAAAGATTAATGCTCTATCGTGTTGTAAATATTCCCTACACCAAAGCCAAACTTAAACCTACCTGATAGTGTTAACAAAAGCAAATTAAATGTTTTAAATTTTACATTTAAAAACGTATTCAAAAACGTATCTGTAAATCATACTTTTGTGTGAAAAGGAATCAAAGTCGTGGGAGTTTTACTGCCTCTAGTGTTCATTCCAACTAGAAACGGCAGATATTCGTATGTATAGTTTTTTCGTTTTTTTCAGTTTTGCTGAAATGTATGAAGACGCACATATTTCCAATGAGCCTGGGTTGGTTGCACAGTACCTGTTGCGCAATATTGCACCATCCAGCTTATATACATACAAATGTATTTTTATTATTTAATTCACTTACCCCCGAGTGAGTTGTCATCAGTCCGAGATGCTGAGACAAGCAAGACTCCTAAGTGATTTGAGGTGACCCTTTTCTAATGCTTAGATTATCTGTTTATTATTTGTTTATTACTACCATTGGATGTAGTCTAATGTCAAACGTCAAAATATGATCTAAATTCGCCTATAATGGCTTGTTTATAAAATGTTATTTTTAATTGAAGACAAAATGGTATCAATTTTGAACATTAGGGATTTATTGGTAATCAACCATAATGAATTATTGATTTATAAATCACCAAAGTCCTGAATTATTTATTTATTGAAACAGCTGCCAGTCCTTTAAATGGCTACCAGAACAGTCTTGTTGGCACGGGATGAAACTAACCATGATTATATATAGGCTCTATGAAGTATTTAGATCTTGCATCAATGAGAAGCATTTTAAAGACAGCACAGGGCCTCAGCTCCTACAGCAGACAAACAGGAACCCAGCAATTACAGAGCACTTTCACAACAAAAAGTATATTTGGACATCACTAAATATAAATCTCAACAGATATTGATCCATCATAATCTAAGAAGAAAGACATTGCACCTTGAGAGAGACATTAAAAATAAGAGGAAGTCTGTCAGCAGTATATTTGGCACTGATGGATACTAGCAGATCCTCTTAGTGTTTGGTGAAAGCTCTTTTAAGTGTTTTACAGTTTTTTGCTGTTTTGCCTGGGGGGGTATTGCAATGTACATGCCTGTGGTCATTATGTTTGTTTTTGGGAGGTGTAAATATTCCATTATCAACAGCTGTGCACGAACACCTCCAAGTGCTCCAGCCGGGAGGATCAGCACTCCCTTCAGTGTTAGATGGATGAGATGAACTAAGATAGGGCAGAGCTCCAGGGGAGATCCTATCATATAGTCCCTGTTGATGCAGAAACGATAAAAATCCATGCCTAGGAAAGGGATGTTTTTAACCCTGGACTCAATGTAAGAAATCTAATTAACAGCCAGTGCACTGTTACAGGATGGATCCCAGCAGAGATGAGTACGTTTACTTACGAGCACAGATGTTATTAATTGGCAACATATGATAGGAGTTGAATTTTGAGTAAGTTTAACTTGAGCTCTGCTGGTGCAATTTTCGATTTTTAATGGTTTGTTAAAAAAAGGAACATTTTATTTCTTTCTCTCTGCCATGCATAATTTAGATAGCTGAGACGAAACTTTGAAATGTGCTGGAGAATCCACCAAATAATGTCACAATGTTCACTAAACAGAACACATACAAATCTTTTAGCTTTGTATTGGGTTACTGTGTCTTACATCACATTTGTCTCATTCACCTCAAAAATAGCTTTCTGGGAGCATTCACTGAATCACGCGCATGTAATGAATGATTTGGTGCAATTTGAATTTTAAACCACTTGAAAGGATTTAGGTTTTTTTCCAGAGGAACATGGCAGTTGGCATGTTTCCTCTGCTGGCTTTGCTCATGGAGTACGGATATTAAACAGTGACAAAACTAGTGCGTGCATTACAAAACCCATCCCTAGAGAACGAAGGACGTGTTGTGGTTTCTCCACACCAGTTTCACCTCTATAATTGCTGACAAAACCTTCCAGGACATGCATGGAAATGTTAATACTTGAAAATGTTGATTAAAAATATGAGCAATTTAAAGTATACCCTTAGACATCTTTATGGGGGATCTTGCTTCCCAAGAATATGATGTATTAACAAACAGTAATAGATAGATGTTCTAACGCAAATTCATTCTAGCACATTTAACTACGTAAACATAATTGTTATAATGTTAATAATAATTCATTAAAATGTATAATTTAATTACAAAATTAAGGCAAAGTTTTAATTAACATTATTTAAATATTTATTTCATTGTGTATTCATTTTAATATGCATATAATTTTATTTAACATTTATAGTTAATAGAATTTAAATATTCATATGGCAAGACATTCATTGAAACCTTTTGATGTAAAAGACTGTCTGCCTGTGTGTTGGCGTGAATGTGAAATGGCTTTTAGACAATCAATATTGTTGATTAATTTTTGGTGTCTCCCCCACTCACTTTATTATGCTTCAGCGTCACAATTGATTTGTTTTTCTTGTTCAAGTAGCAAAACATTAATCTGTTACTCTGACATACACACTCTGAATATTGATAGAGATTACGCATCTGCTGTTTTCCCCTCAGATGAACATTTCTGCAGTGATGAATGTGAGATTTTAAAACAAATTATAAATCACTTTTATTCACCTTAGCAAAAAAAAGCACCACCCTTTCCTGTAATTTATGTACAGAACTGGCCTGTGTTCATTTTTTTTCCTGAAAATGTTTCTGAGCTCGTCAGTGTCATGTATGTTAAGAGGATTGTTCTACTTCCTCTAGATTCAAGAATCTCGACATAATGCCATAGACTGATTCAGATTGAGGTGATGTATTTTTAACATACATGTTTGTTCTCCCCAGAGACTCTGAATGGAGGTACAATATGTATGCTAATGTTGCTGTGATAAGGTTGATATTAGGGAGACAGCACAAAAAAAGGCATTACACTTCAGGAATTCTTTTTCTATTCATTTCCGAATTCATTTCCATTTCCTATTTATTTTCGATATATTTATGTCTTTCAACCGCTGCTGTTTACATTCTTTAGGTATTTTGTTGCTGCATTAGAGACATTAAATATTATGTCATTTGTTGCAAAGTATGTTTGAGACCAGTGTTGAGAGTAATCACTGTAAATAAAGTGCCAATGATATTTATTTTAACTGCCATTTTAAATGTATTTATTAATTTTCAAACATTACAAGTATAATTTTAAATCGAACAAGAAAACAAAAAAGAGAGAAAGAAAAAAAAATAGAATATCAAAATAAATAAATATTAAGGCTCACCACTCTAATAAATAAATTTGAGAAAGAAATGAAATGGAGAATGACATTTGTACAAAAAATACGGCTGACATATTTGTACTTCAATATGCCACACATATTTTAAACCTTGTTAAACAAACCCTCTAATAAGAATAGAGGATATATCTAAGCCCACAAATATCAAAAATGGGTCCCACCTTCTATGAAATATGGCTGCATTTTTAGTTTAGCTCAGCTGTTTTAAGAATATTATATTTCCAGTAACAAGGTTCTTTTTTTCCCATCAAATGCTAAATCGCTATTTTTGTCACATTGTTTTGTGTGCACAGCTTCAAGTCGGGTGAACTGCAGTAGTAATCATAATATGTACTGTATATTGGGAAATTTGATTCTTTTTTTAATTAATTTTTTTAATTAATTAATTCAGACTACTATGCTGTCATTCATAAAATCTTTATAAATTATCATTTTATAGTGCCCAGCGATATACAAAATAATACTGGTAGCACTTTATTTTTCAATCCCTTGTCTCATGTTTATACTGTGTACTTATTGTAGTAATTACAGAAACTATGTAATAACAAGGTACTAATAAAAGGTAAAATAAAAGGCAGCCGTGACATTAGGCCTAAACATAATGTTACCATTCATAAACCCAGATACATAAATTATGGTGTTATTATACTTCAAAAGTGTTGCTATTTGCTTGCACCTCAAGCCCAGACAAAGTGCTATATTAAAGGAGTCATACAAAGCAGAAATTTCCAAATTTTCCACAAGCTGATATGATTCTTTAGGGTCTTAATGGAAAGTTTGTAATATAGTTTGTTTTAAAATGCTAATTTTACCCTATCAAAAACAGCTCTTTTGAAATCACTCTGTCCTGTGTACTTCTCCTTTAAATCTTCACAAGCTCCGCTGACCCCGCCCCTCTTATCCAAGGCACTCTCAGAGGATCTATTCTTAAGCCATATTCATAGTCAAACTTCCTAACTAGCACATTATTAGGAAAGGCGATTTGCAAAGATTCATTAAAAGACATTAAACTCACTGCTTCTGTAGGTGAGGCTGGATCAAACGTAATGTTAATCCTCTGCGTCTTCAGTCACTCAGATGTTGGAAGCAAATCACTACTGCTATGTTCATTAATACATTCAACAACAAAACACCTCAATCGCTTAGGAGTCTTGCTTGTCTCAGCGTCTCGGACTGATGACAACTCACTTAGGGGTAAGACACCAGTTCAGTCTGTGTGACACGCTGCTGTTAATCAACTATTGTGGGAGTGGCCTCTGTCGGTGTGACGCCACACCGACATGCATTTGAGAATGGCTTGATTTCAGAAGGAGCAGCTTATTTTTGTTAAATTAAAAGAAAACTACTGGGTGGATCTTAATCATTGTAGGGTGGTTGTGGACACACACTCCCAACACACTTTTCAATCCAAACAGCTTGTAAAAGTGCATGTGGCACCGGATGAGCCCTTTTAAGAAAACTTTTTATTATGACTTTTATTATTAGTAGTACCAATAATTTTATGTATATACAGGACACTGATATGATTAGAGTTCATGTCATTTCAGTTGTGTAATATCAAAAGCACTATCCATTTCAAACGTTACTAATGAGGCAAACAACCTATACTGCATGCATTTCAATCAATTTTGCTGTCATTTCTGATGTGTTTGGATGTACTGACTCAATCATCAGTCATCTAAGAAACAATCATGCAGAGAATGTAAAGAGGTGCTTGCTCAGATCGAGAGTGTTTAAACAATAAATTCAGCCATAAATAAAGCAAGCACATCAGACATCTTAAATTGGGGACCAATGAAAATGATCTGAATGCAATCAAACTTTCAAAAACACATGAACAATATTGTGTTAAGTAGGCATACTAAGTTTTAAAATTAGAATGTATACACAGAATGTATATTTTTGTGTGCATAGAACAAACTGCAATTTATGTTCATTCAGTAAAACGATCAATACTGTATTGCCTTAAATACACTTGTCTTGACTCAACCTACCATTTCCATTGAGAGGAATAAACAAGAAGCAATATCAGTCTCTCTTTAATAATACTTTACTGACTCATCTGATTCAATTGCCAGAAGTTAAGATATTTATAAAGATGTTTCCACAAATGTCAAATAATAATGTGAAGTAACGTAACAACCACGCAGCACATTGAAATATTTAGAATATGCGTAATGCACAACGCTTTTTGACAGTCATCCTAGTACTTCGGATCACTCAGGTCAGCATAGAGAGCATGTAACTTGCACGCATATCAGTTTGGGTCGAGAACAGGACGGTGGAAACCACCACAATATCAGCGATTGTGTGACACTTGAAGACACTAGTTGTCATTCTTCATGCCATCGTGATCCTCGGCGCTGTGAAGTGTCATTCACAGATTTCTTGCATGCAGGAGGGGTGTGCGCTTTGTACAGCCACTGCTGAGTATTTTTAGTATCCACCTTTGTAGTTGCCGTGGAAGCTGTGCTAATAAACCACTCGTCTCTGAGGCCCGTCAACTTTTCTGCTCAGAAGTGAGGGGAGAGCGGCTTTGGTGATGCTAGATTAGCACCCATAGGAATATCAGACTCTGATATCAAGTCAGGAAGAGACGACTGTGTCCAGATCAATAATTTTTGAAAGGGTAAAGTGATTACTGTGCGGTTATTGAATTTTAGCTGCAACTGCAACACAGAAGTCCATTTACGCACCGGCTGTAAAACTGGGTTAGAAATGACAATTTTCCGATATGACTTCACCTCAGATGTGGACCCATCCATTTAACTAATTAGTTTGTCTCTGTGATTATCGCTTTAGCTACCGTCATAGTTATTTTCACGAATATTAATATGGCTACAAGCTACGCTGCATCAAAGCCTTTCCCTTTGAACTCTGTTTCTCAAGGTTTCATCAAAGGTTCAGCTGACCTTCTGCAAGCGGCTCTATTAAGATGGCATTTCACAGGCTGTCACGACCCATTATGTCAGGCTTGCATGGCATTAGGCAGACATCATGACAGACATGTTCAAATAAACTTGAAAACGACAGACTGTGACATGAGTTAAACAAGTTTCAAATGTTCCCTTGTGCTACAAATTAACGACTTAATTAATTTGGGAGCAGGCTACGGTTCAGAACACCACAGTCTGATGTCCATATGGCACAGAGAGAGGAAAGCTTCACTTCTTATCTGCAACACAAAATAATCTGCGATCCAGAAAAGGAGTTATAGTTTCACTCTTCAAAGCTATTATAGGACAATTCTGTTCAACTAATAGAACACCTACATTTTTTTTTTTTGCTCTTACACTAAGATCTTTATACCCCAGCACCTTGAGAGACTTTCTGCAAATAAGTCTGAGATTAAGCGGGGCAGAATCTTCCAGCTGGTCAGACTCTCTGACATTGTCTGTTCTTCTGTCAGCTGGGTGAAGTTTGAGCAGTTTTCCCCAAGCAGCGGTCGGCTCATTGCTCCATATGTACTCTTGAGCTCAGAGCTTTAAATCTGTCGGAGCTGTGTGGTTGTTGCCAAAAAGTTCCCTTGTTTAACAAAGCTCTCTGTGTGTTATCCTTTTAGATTCACTTCTCTCGCTTTGCCAACATGAGCGACTGTAGCGAAACAACATGGTGAAGCTGCTGTTCAGTTCGAAGGGAGAAAATACCCCACGGTTATACAATTTTAGCTCTGAGTCTATATATTTAGATGCTAGCATAGTTGCATACGCACAGCATTGCGCTCTGTACACTGCACACTATAAATATTACAGCAAGTTACTATAGGGACGGTGGTTGACACCTGCTCACAGTAGTGGTGTTTAGTTTGTGAATGAATTAGTGTTATAGGAACAAAAAAAAAGTTGTGAATAAAAAAAGTTAAGTCTCTTTTGAAAATAATACAAACATTTTTTAATAAAGGTTATTAAAAGTCATCTTGAAATTCACATATTTATTTTCTAAAATGATCTTACTGTGATTGATTCATCCATGTGTATTAGGGACACATATCAGATTTTTGCCGATATCTGATATGCCAATATATTTTTTTAACTCGTATTGGCTGTTAAACGATGCCGATACCGATATATTTCCTTCTGTTTGGAAACAACACCAAGTCTCGCACACATACAGAACCAGATCAGTATATTCACATAGGGCATTGGCATCAATGCCTCTTAGGCCTCATTCATACTGTCAGCTCAAATCTGATTTGAAAAACTGACTGTCCACACAGCATATCGCAACTGTTTATATCAGATTTGTGTGTCCATAAGCGTTCTTTTGTTTCTCAGAATGTGTGCTAGTTTCTATGTTAGTGCCGTTCAATTGTTATACCTATGATAAAAACAACAGTAACAGCAATGCAGATGTTGTCTTATGATATGACAACATGTTGTCGCGGCTGCACTGTATTATTTTATTTCGTCTTTTGAGGCAGCGGCAGAAACACAGGAAGCAGAATGCACGGCTTTATTCCGTCCTGCTTTCAAAACTCAAAGTTACATGCATGGCAGTGTCTTGCGTTTTTCCACTTGACTTGCAAACAAGCTTGTTTCTGCAAAGATGTTAAGCAGACAGGCTAACAGTCTGAAAGAGGCTTTATTTACTTTGGAGTGACGTCAAGCTTTGCCGAACGGAATTGTGGGTCTGTTGCGTTGCGTCACTGGCATTGCTCATGGCAGAAGTTAAAAGCTTCTGTCACTGCAGGCATCAGCCAATCAGATAACCTTATGCAAATATGCAAATACCTTGTTCCAGATGCTAGCGAATCACGCTCATGCAACAACAGAAAACGAATGTGATTGGCAGTTGTCACTATGACGGTCCCTTCATCAAGGGTCAACCTTGACGCCCTGTGTGACATTTTAATATACATAGTAGCATTTTATTTGAAGATGGAAGTACTGTATCTGTACAGTATATCATTTTATTTAATTTACAAGTGTCATGTTTGTGATTTTTACTTGTGTAAGCTATAGCTTCTGATCTAGGTTTATGACATATATTACTGCTTTATTTAATCTAAAACGCAATCGTAATGTTATATGTGTATTATACTTTCATTGAATGAATATAATCACCAGTCAGGCAAAAGTTTGCTTCAAAAATAACCGGACTGAAATTGTGCATCCTTAATGTATACATTTTATTAATTTGTAAATTCTCAAATTATTTACCTTTTTTAATCAGCTGCAAGCTTGCATTTAAATTTGAACAAGTTGCTGCCCTACTTTTTTTAAATTAAATTTTTACATAATCTATTACATTTGGACCTGTCGCTACTTCTGTAACATGCAGCTTATTTTGGTTGTAAACAAAGCAGTTGTGTCACAAGCCGCGCCTCTGTGGCTCCCTCCGGAACTCAGCAGCGGGAACCATCACCAGAGTTTTAGTTCCTACCCGGACTCATTTGACCCACGTACCTTGTACGCTTCCGATCTGTACTCCCGCCATTCGGCGGCCTATTTAAGCGGCAGCGGGACGATCGCTCACTGCGAAGTTTTGATTTGCTTGTCGATCATCTCTGAGCGTTTTCCCCTGTTGATTTCCCTGTGTATTATTGGACTGTGTATTGGACTTTTGATTCTCGACGCCTGCCCCGACCTTCTGCCTGTTCTAACGTTTGTGAGTTTGGATTTCCCTTGTTGTGTTTGACTGCCTGTGATATTGACCTACGCCTGTACGACCACGTTTCAAAATAAAAGCTGCAAATGGATCCATCCGCTTCACCTGACTCATTACAGAAAACTTCGCCCTGAGCGATCGTCCCGCTGCCGCTTAAATAGGCCACCGAATGGCGGGAGTACAGATCGGAAGCGTACAAGGTACGTGGGTCAAATGAGTCCGGGTAGGAACTAAAACTCTGGTGATGGTTCCCGCTGCTGAGTTCCGGAGGGAGCCACAGAGGCGCGGCTTGTGACAAGTTGAGTGAATGATTCTGCGATTTACTGGGATTGTGACACCAAAATAACTGCATGCATCCCATGTCGACTCCTAATGGCATATTGGGTTTAACCTGCAAATATTAATCAGAACTAATAATTTTATTGAAATGATTTAGAACAATTGATTTAAAAATTAAAATCAAATTAAAATCACCACTTCACTAGAATGCAGTGCAAGATTAGCTTTATTTTAAATAGGTAATAAACAGCGTTTTGTTATATGGTGAGTATAAATAGAATAGAGTGACACCCCTAGTTTGATCCACGTCCGGATGCGTCCCTCAGGTATATTAGAATCCAGAATATGAACCTCTCAGCAGAAATTCTGTTCTTCTAACACCACTTCTGTTGAAAGTTTTCTGTCATGCTGGCAAAAACTTTCCTACTACATCTGAACCACGCAGGGGACGATGACAGCATATCTGTTTAATTTGCCATGTTCACAATTTCTGGAACTGCTGTGCTAACACATAAGAGGAATGAAAGTTGTTGCATGCATGGCTGCATATTATAGAAGAATAATGGGGTTTTGTAATTTTCTGGTTTATGAAATGTCATGCATGTTGGGTGGGAGGCAGCGCCGAGGCGATCGCACAGGTAGCAATCAGTCAAAGCTAATTTCGTGTTTGTGCACTCGGCTCATTGTTCAAATCTGAATGCCATTATTATAAAGAACAAAGCCTGTCCTTTCCAACAACTGCGCTTTATCATCAGACCATGAAACAGCGCTGTAGTTACAAGATTTGGCAGTGTAGCTGTGTCTTTGTTGAGAAGTAAGTGAGAAAAATTACTCTGGATTGTGTCTGTGTGTATAGTTGATGTTCAAAAACGACAGCACTTTTTATTGCAGGTTGTTGATAATGAACAGGCACATCCTGCTTTCCAAGATACAGTCATCATAAGTCTGCTGATTGCAGAATATATTAACATTGTTTTCTGAGAAGAATCGAACCACCCACACGCAAGTTATTTCTAAAAGCCTTTAGTGGTTGCGCATTGTCTTGAACTGCAGAGGTTGGTGGGCAGCTCAACGAGTATTGACAGAAAGACAGATGGAAACAGGGACCCAATCTGCCTTATGTGCATGCCCTTAACTGAATACCACTGTATGCTGCATGACCACACCGATAGCACCAGCGAAGTGGAGCTTTTCACTTGGAACAAATCTCCCTGACAGCTGACAGGTCAAACTATAGCAGTTCTGAGGAAAACTTTCTTCCTCCTCTTCCCTATGGTTGCAGTTATTATTCAGTGATATTCCTCTGCACAGACTGGGCTGTTGCTGCAAGGTAAAGCGGTTCATACGACGTTGTTTCCATTAGTTTACTAATAATGGTTTTCATGTGGTTGCAGTTATCGGCTGGTAAAGAGGAAGAGAAGCTTCTTTATCGGAAATGCATTTGGTGTATTCTCTCAGTGAAATGGTCCACACCACACTCATTACAAACCTAATGATTTAGCGGTCAATAAATGCATTTAGATAAATAATGAATGATGATTTGTTTAAGCATTTTGTAGGCCACCTCAAAATCATCCATCTTTTGCAAACCTAAAAAGTTTTCACTTCTGTTTTTTTTTGTGTGTGTGTGTGTGTGTGTGTGTGTGTACGTGTCTGTGTGTATATATGGGTAGTTGACAAATATAAATTGGACTATGGTGTGACAGCAAAAAAAAAAAAAAAAAGACAAATAACAAAAAAACAAAACTTATAAATTACAAATAGCATTAGATATATTATATATTATAAGTTTTAATATATATTAAAACTTTATGGTAGATTCTCAAGTGTGCAAGTCTCAAAAAAAAAAAAAAAACATAGATATTACTACATAATTATGCATTATACAAAATTTTGTGGTTGAATTTCCAGCAAAGATACCACAGGGGCATTGTTTCAAAGTAAACTAGGACCGATTTTTAAAATTACATCTTGACTCTCTATTTTAAAAGAATAATTTTTCAAGAGCAGGTTCAAACACTTATGAAATGAATAACAGCATTTGTTCTTCCATTCGAAATCAGCCCCTGATGGTTCATTTTAATTGGCAGTTGGTCACAGTGCTTTCCAAGATATCTGTCTTCCACTCCGCTCAATTATTCTGCAGTCTCAAACACGCCAAGACGTCTTCCTGTCATGGTAGGTTTCATTAATATAATCCAGTAATGGCATGTTTCCTATCGTTTAATTAATTATTTTATTTTTTTATAATTATTGCAAAGTTACCAGCTACAAACATATTGAAAGATACATTTGTACACATTTGTACGTGTTCGCACCCACTCGTCTTGCCCCTTACATCTGCCTCTCCTACTGTATGCAATTTAGAATTGATTCAGAAACTGCGTTGCTTAGTTACGAGGCATTATTGCTCTTCTAAAATTGGGGGGTGGGAAGGGAACTCTCTCTCTCTGGCATGTTTCATGCAGCCACATGCTCTGTAGAAGCTCATACGATTCTTTCTTTCTTTCTTTCTGTTTAGTGCAGCAGTCAGTGTAGTCCTTAAATAGGCACACAATGAATGCATCCAGAGAACTCTAACCCAGGATTCCCAGTTCTCAAGCGCGGCTCTGTTTTGAAGCTTGTTTTTTCCAGCCTTCATTAAAATAAAATGAGTTAAAAATTGCTGTTTGATCTTTCTTCAGTTAGCATCTATAATGCAATTTTCTTCATAAAGAAGTCATGAGTCTTCAGTTCTGTCATATCAGCATGTAAATTACCATTATAGAAGTGGCTTTATGGATTTCGACACTTACTCATTAGGGAATACCTAATGTTAACTGCACCATCTGGGACTTTTGATTTGCAGGTATCTGTGTCTGTGGAACATATAAATCTTTTTATGGCAACTCTCGAACACATTAACCTGATAAAAGATGGATGATAGGGGATGTAACACATACCGTTTCTCTCAGTGCCTCAGCCTGAATTTACCTGCTCCTGACTGCTGCCTCAGCTTCTTGCCGAGAAAGAACTCGCTCACGAGTGAGAGGGAAAGAGAGAGAGGACTAATGAGGGAGAGAGAGGGGGTGTGTGAGAGGAAAAAGATGCTGAATCCTGGTTGGCTAGAGAGAATGGAGGCTGACTCAGTGGATCTGGAAGAGCAGCATGTGACAGATGCAATTCTCATCCCAGTCCTCACCATCAGACCAGGGGCTTGTTCGCCATTGGCCCCGTTCATTGGACCGGCAACGCACGGCGTGCTATAACACCATGCTTTCCTTTGCCAGACCCAGCGGAGCTCTCTCACTAGCGCGTATCACTTGCGCAACGAGCAGGAGACTCAGCCCAGACACACTTCAGCCCAGCGCAGAGAGTCGAGACTGAGGAAGAGGAGAGAGCAGCTCTCTTTGCCGTTGCACGGAAGAGGAGAGAGCGGGATAACGCATTGCTGGAGGCTACTATAAGAAGCAGAGGCACGTCAGAAAAAGCCCACAAAGTGACTGTAGCAGACGGAGCGATGAGAAATGACTGATGTTTGAGGATCCGAGAGGATGAGGGAACACGCTCGCTCCGTTCCTGACTGAGGGAAAGTGAGCTTGTGCCTTTCATCTGAGACAGAGAAACAAAAGAAAAGGCTTGTTGGGTGGACTTGTTTCACTCTCTCTTGGCTGGACTCTGTGTATGGAAGCTTCGGGTTCCCCATGGCGTGTTACTACATTGTCATCAGCTCCACACACCTCAGCAATGGACACTTTCGAAACATCAAGGGAGTTTTCCGAGGTCCCCTCTGCAAGAACGGCAACAAAAACTTGGTAACTACCTTGTTTTCCTTACCAATGTGTGTTTGATCATGTGCCTAGCAAGTGTTTGGATACTGAAAACTTTTTAGTACCGTGATAACACTTGACCTACAGATAAGTATAAATAATGACTGCCATTACTAAAATCAATCTGAATATAATCACTGCAAAAAGTGCTAATCGGCGGTTGTCTACCCGATTAGAATGAGATTTAAATAAAACTGTATTTAGGTTGATTCGTTAATGTTAAATAACATTTTTCAATAGAGTAAGACCAGTTATTTTAGACATAAACCACTTTTAGATGGATCAAATTGTAAGGATTCCTCAGTAATCGCAGTGTAGCAGGAACACTTAATGTGAAGCTGGACAAGAAGTAATCCTTCTGGAAAAGTATTGCAAAATAACTTAATGTTCAGTACTTCCTGTTTATAAGGAAAGTTGCAGATGGAGAAAGTGTGTTCAGCTCTAGTCCGTGAACATAACTAAATTTCTAACAGATGGACAGGGATCAAATTAATCCCTACTCACAGTCATGGCCTGGGATTTAGTCTAACCGTACTTTTCTGGTCTTGCCCTCGAAATAATCCTCCTGTTTTTGCTCCCACCAAACTGCCTCTATTTCTGCACAAACTCTGCTGTAAACCCGGCATATCTAGGGCAGCGCAAAGGGGAATTTGAAAACAAAATCAGCGTTAGTAAAATATTATTTTTCATAATTACTCTAAGAGCAGTTTGAAGATTGTTTTTCAATTGGTTGGCGAGTTAAGCAGGATTATAAATACAAAGTAATGCGATGAATGATGCAGCCGTACAGTGTAATTTAATTAAAGCGCTCGTCTCCTGAAAGGAAGCATCTTTCTAAGCTTTTAAATGTGGATGGGAAATTTCATACTCTCTTTCACTGCTCTCTCACAAGCCTGCTCGTGTCATCTCTGTCAGTTGGGGGAACAGAGATTTCTTGACAGCAGCCTCCTCCTTTCAAAAGAATCAAAAATGATGGGAGATGAAATATTGAAGCTCTTGGCTTGGGATCAAGCGCCAATGCTGCTCATCTGCCTCCCGCCTCCAGCTGAAAGGCTAATACTGAGAGAACGTTTGGGTGGCGTAACTGTGAACGCAGCAACAGATTGTTTCTCGAGCACGGACGAAAAGTAGAATGAGGTTTCGGTGGCCGTTGTCGGCTCGATCCCAATGCGATTATCAGATCTGACACATCTCCCACTCTGTTGCGGGAAGAATCTGATGTCAGTGAATGTAAAATTACGGCGTAGCGTTGTGTGCATCACCACCGCCGCTCTGTAACAGTATATTTCGTTCATTACTCCCGCCGCTGCATATAGCAGCTGTAAATCTTATGTACTCTTGCACACACACACTCTCAGATGTATGGGTATGAAAGGCAGACTAAGAAAGCTGTGCTTATCCCAGCGCTGGTGCAGTGCCATCTGGCTCCTTTTCCTGGTGCAGTGATATTTTAGTCCAGAAGAAAAGCTTTGTGCTGTAGAACATTTGTTCAGCATGGCTCAGACGCAGAGGAAAGGAGAGGAGGAAGGATAATAACGATAACGGAGAGTGTGAGTGCTCCCATAGTCGCTCTTATGATGTGATGGACTTTTCTGGTATGAAATACAGAACCGCTCAGTAAAAACCATCTTTGTAATTAGAGGTAATTGCTCTCCCGGCTTTCACTGTACATCGGAGGGCTTGGTTCAAGTGATAGAGTCAACCTGTTGATAGTGTTGAGAGGACAAGTTGTGCATATCTCATGTACTGAATGGTCCATAACAGTGACTTTGACACTGAGCGTGTTTTACTTGCGGAGAAGAGATTTAACCCTGTTTGGAAACTTAAATGACAACAATTACAAAATTAAATGCCATTTGCTTTTGTCTTAATTCAAATTATTATTATTATTATTAACAGCGGTATATGTTTCTGTTTGCATTATTTGATTATTTTGTCATTTGTTATTTAAGAGTAGCAAAGAAATAGCTTCATTGTGTACTGTCTGTAATTTCTTAAATTATTTTATTAGGTTTTTATTAAAAAAGTAATATTTATTATTTATTATGGATATGTTACGTGCAATAATGTCTCAGTATAAAGCCTATACCACTGAATAAATAGGTAACTTGCTGAACTTAAACTTTGACAATGCTGTTTTTGTTTTGTTGCTTTGATTTTTGTTTTTTTTGTTGTTTTGTTTTTTCTGTGTTGTAATCCAGGTGCGAAAAACCTCATCCTTTGTATTAAACTGAATGAGTACCTGACTGGAGCGGTGCCATGTCAGTGGACTCTTATAAAGTCACTAAGTGAACAGCAGCGCCTGTGTGGAATTTTGCCCCTTACTTTAGTTTGTATGAATATGCATATAAACGGGGGTTATTTCAATGCCAGTATTGATTTCCTCACAGTCGCTGCTAAGTCAGCCCATCTCCCCGCTGAGCTGCGATGTGAGCATCCATTTCTCATTGAAGCCTCTTTCAGATACCACTGTGCTCTGGGAAAGGATCCTTACGCTGAATATCTATATAGCATGTATGGCCACAGTGCCTCTATTGGCAGATGCATGGCAGCATGAACAGGTGTTATAATCAGCTCTTGTGCTGATTGCGCAGGGGTTCTGGGCGATTGTGTAGATTGGATGTTGCTAACGTGATATGCATAAAATTAAATTGCCATTGTCGCTCTGATAGTCCTGCTTGTCTCGTGTATCATGCTTTTTCTTCATGCCACCATCCCAAGCACAGAAATCCGTAAAGCCCTAATCACCATCGCCTGTGTGCAAGAGCCGAGGCAGAGAGCGAGAGAGAAAGAAACTAAAACAGTGGGAGGAGAAAGATTGACAAAGGGCAAAATGTTATTATGTTCCTCTTACCCTTTGTCTTTCCCTGCTGGGAAAGCCAGCCCGACAATTTGCATTGTGGGAACACAATGAGTATGTATGTGCAGACGCTCTCCGAGTTGCTGGCTAATTGAGAATTACAGCAGAAATCCAGCTGTAGCAGTGACCAGGCCCCCGTGCACAAGCTCTGCTGTGGAGTAATTAATGTAGTGGCTCGGACGATTAGCCTCTGCAACCTTTCGCCGCGTTTTACCGTGCGGCCCCATCCAGGTGCGAGGGAGAAACGAACGTTTAGATATCACACCGTGCAGCATGCATTATTTACAGAAGGGGAGAACCTAATGCTTGTCATCACTGCCGAATGCAGACAGATGTAGTTAACTTTACACACGCCCGAGACAAATGTGCGGCACGCTCGTACTCAGCTGATTAAAATTCACTCCATTCATGGCCTTCTGTTACTCATAAACGCCAGGTTCATTTAAATACCCTGAACGTGGCGCTTTGCCTGCTAGTGCTGCATCAATTTCATTTCACAGTGCTGTTAACTTTATAACAATGGAATCATTCTCTCTGAAGCCCGCAGACACGGTGTTTGTTTCTTTGTATGTGTGCATGTGCGTGTTTTGGAGGTATTCACTGTGACAAATCAAATCTCTTGCCCTGGTTGTGTTGTTCTCCTTCTTTTTGCACAAAAGAGGTACGGTGCAGATTCCAGGGGCCCTTATAAAAGTGCTAATCCCATGTTTTCTACTGACGGTGAACCCATTTTCACACTGATTCACAGAAAATACCCCATTGAATAAACTGTGTACTTAGAAAGCACAAAGGCACAGCGGGGTTTCACTGTAGGCTTGCTGCTGAGGTATAATAGCACAATTACACAGTAGCATGGCAGCTTTACCCTTTCTCCTTCCTGCATTCAGCTCACCTGATGTTCGGAGATGAAACGTTCACGGCGATCTTATGCCGTCAACCCATTGTTGTTGTCTTACCCTCATAAATATTTAAGTTGTCGGCCACAAGGATCTATAATTTACCCGCTGTTTCAATGCAGAATAAGCACCTAACGTGGTGAGACCAATCTCTTGCTCTGGAGCGCTCGCCTCTATATAATCGCTTGAACTTTGCCAGGCATTTTTGTACATGTCGGGAGGGTTTTGCACTCGTAAGCAGTAGAGTAAAAATACCCTGCCAGCCCTGAGCTCTGGCCTTGTACAACTGAAGGGCAGCATATAGAGAGGCTTCCTTACAGCGTTCCTACCTCCTAAGGGATGGATACTTCTGTACCATTGCCTGTGACATATCCACTATGACCCTGAAAACAAAAGACTTCTAAAGGAACAGTTCACGCAGAAGTGTTCATTATTTACTCACCTGTATGTTAATCGAAACTTATATAGTTGCTGTTATTTTTCAGTGGATTGCAAAATTTGTGAGGAATATTTATGTAGCTGTTTTTCCATAAAAAGACATTTTATAATGGCCACGAGCTTTAAAATGTAGAATATGGAATTATGCATGTACTAAACTTTTTGGTCGCAGTTTATTTTTAGGTCATTAAACTTTTTAATAAACCCCTAAAGTGGTTGGTAAGTTGAGGTGTTGAGAAGGATTAGGGATGCAGAATATAGTCATGCAGAATACGTTCTTTATATAACACAGTCTCACGACCAATACGTACGTATTTGTACGAGGTGGAAAAGTCGTGCTAATTTGAAGATTTTGTACAATTTGTCTAAACTGCAGTGACAGGTAGGGTTAGGTGTAAGTCATTCGTACAAATTAATTTAATTGGCAACTCGTAACAAATACGATGGCTTCTGAAAATTCAGCTTTGCCGTTTCACAAATAAATACAATTTCAATATAAATTCAAATAGAAAATAGTTATTTTAAATCGTAATAATATTTCACAAATTGCTGTTTTTTACTGTGTTCTAAGCAAATAAATGTAGTCTTAGCGAGCATACAGGAAGGGATCTCTCTTTTAAAAAAAGATAAGATAAGATATATATGTATAGAGAGAGAAAGAGAGAGAGAGAGAGAGAGAGAGCAGACTTTTGAATGGTAGTGTGCATTTTATCAATTCATGCAATCCCAGGGAATTAAACCATAAAACTTGGGTTGTTTATTGCTGTATGGGTTGCAAAAAGACCATAATAGTCCTCTTGCTATATTGTCTAGTCTTCTGCTACATGATAGCTTTGTGTAAGTACAATAAAATGTAAGTCTATATTCATTGATTCATTTATCATTGCAGCATCTTTGGTTTCATTTACACTAGTTCTTTTTTGTCATGAGATCCAGTGCTGTTTGTCATTAAAGATATGATTAATATTATTATTATAATTAAGCCAAATTACTTTGAATATAATACAACAACAAAATAAATAAATAACAGCATACAGAATGACTAAATGAAGCTAAATGATGACCATTTTAATTTTTATGCGAACTGTCCCTTTAACACTCTTTATGCTTGTGTGTTTATCCTATACAACACAAACAAAATATGCAGCAAAATGAATGCTGTAGGTATGGGAAGGTACAGGTGCAGCGCTGGAAAGAGAGCCCTGTGGTTGTGCCAGTAATTGAACGAGTCCCCATCGTTGCTCACAGCCACTCACCGCAATATAAGTGCTGAGAGCCTTTTAATGTTCCCCATTCCTTTGAGTGATATTATAATGCAGAGCATCCCAGCTGCCTCGTCTCACTTGATTTGATGCTTGATAGAAGTGAAGCGTTTCTTTTCCTCCTTTTCAAAAAAAAAAAAAAAAACTCCAAGCAAAAAGACCAAGCAAGCTTGTAAACACTGAGTAACACAGCAGCAGACCCTCAGCTCATTGAGCTTCACTGCAGCCCACCTCATGCTTTACTGGAGTCACAGGGAGATGATCGCCAATGGGCCATGTTTGCAATTGAGGACAGACGGAGATGCAGGGAAAGAGATGCAGAGAAGGGCTGTGAGGAGTCCTCCAGGTGACCACAGTATTTCTGATGAGTTAAGTGTGTTCACTGAACCTCCTACCTCCTATCTCTCTCTTTATCTGTGTAGTATTCAGACACTTCAGCAAGCAATGATATTATTAGAGTGCTGAATGCTAGACCTTTTGTCTTTGACTCAAGTCAATTAACTTCTGCTCTGCTCTCATGCTGCTCTTTTATTCTCTCTCTTTTCTCACTTCCCCTCACTCTTACCTTGTAACACTTTTTTTCTCTTTCTTTCTAAATCCAACCTGATCTCATTACTATTCATTAATATTCGTACTTAGAGTGTGGTTCTAACACACATACAGTACATTTCTGTAGATTGGGAGGGACACTAAAACTTGTGATATTCATGTACCAGCAGCTTCCAATAATAGCAACAACAATTAGAAGTCATTTTATTGTTGACAGGTAAATTAACATGACTGAATGAAATACTACAAATTTGACACTATGTTCTTTTTTTTTTTTTTTAATAAAAAAAATTTAATAATTAATGTTAAATTCTGGGTAAATTCTAAAGAGAAATTTAAACAATTGTACCTGTGCTTGCACACATATTAAATGTGTGACATATTGTGAAGATGGTAACATTAACAAATTTACTTCATACTTTGAGCTTGAACTGAGCTTTGGTGATAATTAAAAACCAGCAATACAAGGTGCAAATTATCTTTTAGTCCCATCAGAATTCAATTTATAAATAAATGCCATTTTTAAAGGTCATTATCATATAAAGTTTCTTGCACTGAAGAGTCCCAGCTTTATACTGAGATATGTGCATCCTCGAAAGTGTGCCTAATAATTATTTTATAATTGTCAAGTCAAGTCACTTTTATTTATATAGCGCTTTTAACAATACAGATTGTAGCAAAGCACTGAACATTATCAAAT
>JAUMHR010000056.1:6778170-6801646 GCA_032361145.1 Enteromius fasciolatus
GTTGGGTCCAGTTCTCCTCTGGCCGGACGCCCAGCACCTAATTTCCAGTTCAATTTTAAACACGTTAGATTGTGTAAAAGGGTGTACAGTTTAAATGAATTAGTAGTGATACTATATGTTTCTGTGTCTATCCAACAAGTATACACTATAATTTAGAAATGTGAGGTTTTTTTTGTTAATTAAAAATACAGTAAAGAAAGTGCTCAGATACCATAAAAAGTACTGTATGTGTAAACAGGCATCACCCTACTAGAAAAATCACACTCATGCTGTAACATAAGGGCTGGACTCAGCGTGGTCAAACAAACAAGGTCCAAACACCAGCAAACAGATATATCCAAGACGTGACAGAATAGTAACCAGTATCCAAGCAATGGTCAGGGCAGGCAACAAAACGTTCACAAAAACAGAATACAGTCCAAGGTCAAAATCCAGAAGGGCAATCCAAAGTAACAAATGAAATAAGACTAATGAAAACAAGACAAGACTATGACAATTGTAAACAGGGCAAAACAAAGAAAATGAACTTGAGAAAACGCTTCGAGTCCGCTACAGCAAAACAATAAACATCGCACCTCCTGTTTGGCAGGCTCCTGCTTAAATGGCCGCCAAACAGGACGTCACCATAGAGGAAGCAGAGCGAGCTGTGACAGTCAGTGCAGAGGTGAGAGCTCCCTCTGCTGGCTTGGCATTACACATGCTCATAAAAAAAGAAAAGACAAGAGAAAAAAGAGTGTGCAATGGGTGTGATGTTTCAGAGCAGGAATAGATTGAAGACACCGCAATAATAAATAACGTAGTAAAGTGTCTGCAACCGATAATGCCACAGATGATCCAAACGATCTGAAAACTCACTGATTCAGCGACACGAACCGCACAAACTGGGGTAAAACCCAGCGACTAAATGTTATCCAGTGCAAACCATCTGAGATTGACAGAAAATCTGAGCAGGTCCAGTCTGTGCTGCTGAATCATAAATGTCCCAGCGATGCCGGAGTGATGGTAGTTCAAATTTATTGTAAAATATAGCAGGGACACATTTATAGCACATTCATTGTCAGCAAGTAGCGTGGTGTGCTGTTGTTGTAAATCTGAGTGAAATAACCCACCTTAACTTACAGTACATTGCATTTTTTCAGCTACGGTGCAGTTTCTGATAAAGTGCAGTATGCAGTAAGCAAAAGGGTGCTATAATAGTGTACTTGTATAAAACCAAAAAAGAGAAAAGGCATATTCAAAAATTATATTTACAAAATGGAAACATTAAAATAAATAAATAATTAAATAAAACAAACAACAACAAAAAAACAGCAGATACTCCTGCCTGGAAAGTATGCAGGTATTATTAAGATTGGCTTACAGCGTTATGTTTTATTCCTCTGCTCCAGAGAGAAAGAGAGAGAGAGAGAGCAGTTTAAAATCTCTATTTGTGGTTGTTAATTATTCAAGTGTCGTCACCTTCGTCTCTGGGCAAAATGGAGTCAGACTGGGGCGGTAGTGGCTATGCTGTCTCCTGCCAGCCGCCTCTTAATCTGCAGTCATTTAGATCCAGGAGGTGGAGTCAGAGACAGACACTGCCACTTGGGCTTCATATCAGACTGATTTATGTTTAAGTGTATGTAATAACTGTAGGAATAGATCCATCAGAACTACCTAATCACCATAAACATTCACTACAAAGTGCTGATTATATTTTGCTGGCTACAATTTTTGAAACATTTTCTTGTTTGATACAATTATTTTACTGAATACTGAAATGTGTGTGTGTGAGAATGGTTGTGTACTTGTGTCTGTGTCTTGTTTTCTCATTTCTCTTGTGTGTATTTGTGCATGTCGATTTAAAATCTCTGGCCATGGTTTGCTGGGAGACCATGCTCTGCACGTGAGCAGTTTCTAATGATCAGAATGTCAGCTAATTGACGGTGATCTACTGTGTGGTTAAAGATCATGAGGCATCAGAGGAAAAAACTCAAAAAACTGTACCTATCATTTTGTGACTTTGTGCCTCAGATAGTTTTGGTAAACTGTAACTGTTCAAAAAGATAGTAAAATCACTGATGAGGTGACTAGGTGATATAGTATCATTTGTTTTTAAATGGGTCTATACTGTATGTATCTCCTTTTTGTATATAAAAAATATAGCATGTCTAGAATTTAAATTCTAATAAGAACATGTAGGTTATTAATTATATAAGCAAATTTTATAGCTTTGATTTTGTGCATTAGTATGGATCATGCATGGATTTCAAAGAGAGAACTTATATAGAGGCCCTAAAATGAAGATTATTTAAATTCTATCTGTTTGCTTGAATGAAAGACAGGTTGTGTGAAATTATTGTTTTTGTAGAGCCAGATTTCTTACACTAAAGTCTGGGCCACTTTGTAATTTTGGCCAATTATTCTGGCCAAGAACCACCCACTTAGACAGGAAGCAGCTGTCTGACAGACACGTAAAATGTCCACAACTACAAATTGCTGTTTAAAGGATCATAAATCTGAAATCCACGATACCACAGTAATGACAAGAGTTTATAATAATTTATTATTTATGCATTTATATCACATTCATATAATCCCTACTTCTATCTTTACAATTATGTTGTAACCCAAACAGAACAGATTTCTAAATTATTGTTGTTGAATTTATATGATTGTTGAATATTTTTTTTCTTTTCTCAAAATAGAGTAATAATAATAATAATAATAATAAAATGTAAAATATAACACTTTTTAAATATGCTTTAAAATGTATTTGTGTGATTGTAAAGCTGAAATTCTTTATTAGAAAAATCCAATAATTCTAGTATGCTGATTTGAAGCTCATGAAACATTTCTTAGTATCAGTATTGAAAATGGTTATTTATTATCATTATTTTTTGTATTCATTTAATTATTTTTTTTGTGGAAAATAATAAAATAATCTGGATCCTTTAATGAACAGAATGGTTAAGAGAACAGCATTTATTTTAACAATAAATCTTTTGTAAAAAAATACTTTTTAATACATTCAATGCATATTTGGTGAATAAAAGTATTAATAATAGGAATAAAATTATCTTACTGACCCCAAACCTTTGAACCATAGTGAACCTTATTAAGTTATGATATTTAGTAAAATTTGAAATCCACCTGTGGCTGGATCGTTTTATATCGCGTCTTCTCATTCTGCTGAAGCTAAGATCTGGACTTCAAAGAAGAGAAAACCACCAGCCTTTCATGTGGTAGCCATGCCGATTATTGACATTTAAATCCCTGTTTCAAAGCCTTAATAAACACCTAAGCAGATAACAAAGCGATCCATGTTGAGGTTGGGTTCAGAAAACCGGTTGACTTGCGACCGAAGGATACAAACTTCATCGTAACCTGTCAAGCATTTAAAGCATGTGGCGTTTCACTTCATATACTGCACGTGCACACGATCACAGCAATTTCACGGCATTCTGCCCCTGCGCTCTGGTGCGAGACGGCTTGTCTTGCGGTGTGCATGCTGGTGAGATGAAAGCTAAATAAACAAATGTACAAACAGCGCCAAATAAGAGAGCTCGGTGACAAGGTTTCAACCAGAATCTCCAAAGCATTTGAAATCTGCTTGAAAAGAATAGCTGTTATTGTGTACAGACCCTTTTTTATCATATCACACAGTCTGAGAGTCGTCTGAAAGATCAAGTTTTAATATGTGCGTATTTCACACTGCAGAGGCACACGTTGCATCAGGCACAGTTGAAAGGTCTCTCTGATTCGGGACACTAAAATATACTGCAGAATCTCTTTTAGCCTCTAAGGCTGACCAAAGGATGGGGGTGTATGTATGTGTTCATGCTATCCCATAATCCCTCTCTCCCTCCTGATGGCGTTCCAGGACAGTCCCCAGAGCAACCTCTGAACGACCCCTGTAATCTCTCCTTTCTAATGACATCACCAATCTCACTCTAAACTTTCTTCTCAAGCATTTTTATTGTAGAAAATACTGTCAACACCAGCCCAATAATCAATACCGCGCTGACTCTCTATTCCGATACCGGAGCGGGGCTTTAAACCTGAAGATAGATCTATCTGAGAGACGAGAAAATAAGATTGAGGAGCTGTATTTGTGAGTGAGATGCTCACCGTGCCAGAAGAGACTGATGACAACAACAAAACCTTGCATATTTCAGCTCTGACCATTAATTCAGCATCTTGCGTCGACATATGTTATGCACCTAATGCAAATAGCGCAAACAGATGCCTTTAAAGTGTCCGTTTGACATATTAGAGAGAGGATTCTTTATTTTGTGTAACACCCTCAATTAGTTCTTTCTTTATCTTTACACCAAGGGTTCTGAAGATCAAATAGAGCTTCAAATATCGCTAAACCTGGCGGTGATTTGTAAGGCTAGTACCTCCGTACCTTCATTAGAATTCTCCCATAGAAAAAGCATTGATTTTTTTGGTCTGGCAGCCCAGCAGATCCTCAGAATTTATCTTCCTCTGGCCTCTTATTTAATCTCTGCTTGAAACAACAGCAGCGGTAATGGCAGTGGAAGGATCCCGGGGAATGTGCATGGTCAGCGTGAAGAGAGATAGAGTTGGTGCTGGCTGTGTAAATTAAAGCAGCAGAGCTCAAAGAGACAGCTTTATGGAGCCGGTTGTGTGTGTGTGTGCGCGTACCTGTGTTTGTGTGTTTCGATTTCTGCGTGCAGGGTTTCTGTGTGTGTGGCGCTGCGGTTGAGAGCATAAATGTCATTTCAAACACTTATCCTCTTTATTAGAATGTTTCCACCTGTGTGAAAACATTATCTCCCTTATAATTTCCCATTTCCTTTTCTATTCTGATAGCGAATGGTGAATTTGACCCCGTTTCTATACCTAGAGCCTTGTTCACCTTAATACATATTCAGAACTGATTTAAAATGCATTTTTAGATCCTGCAACTCTCAATATCCAGCTCATGAATTGACTGCTTCACCGCAGGCCACCTTGAGTTTGCTTTAATAGGATAGTTCATCATTTACTCAGCCTCATGTAATTCGCTTTATTCTCTGGGACACAAAGAAAGAAATTTCAAAGAATTTCTCAGATGTTTTTTGTCCGTTTAATAAAAGTCAAAGGGGCCCAATATTTTCAAGCTCCAAAAGGACACAAAGGTATCAGCTTGGTGTAGTTGTATTTACTTTGGAAAAATGTGCAACAGTTATACCTTTAGGGGTACAACAGATCACTGGGGTACCTTTAAAGAGATAACTTTGTACCCTCATTTACCCCTTAAACCACGCATATTAGCACCTTCGAGGTACTGCTATCCCAACTAACAATTTTTGTTTTAAAAACGCTCCCGTAACATTCCCATTAAGTTATAAAAACGTTATTGTTTGAATGTTTTTAGAACGTTCAAAACATCCAGTTTTTTAGACACTGTATTAAAGTTCTTCTTTTGGTTATAAGAACGTTATTCAAAACATTTTTAAAATGTTTTAGTCTTTTTATATTAATGTTCTAAGAACGTTATTTAAATGATGTGACATGTGGCCAGGTATGGTTCCCATACTAGGAATTTGTGCTCTGCGATTTGTGAACACACAGCAGTGAGAAGTGAACAACCACACACACACACACACACACACACACTGTGAACACACACCGGAGCAGTGGGCATTGCTGCAGCGGCCAGGGAGCAGTTGGGGAAACTGTGCCTTGCTCAAGGGTCTCACCTTAGTCGTGGTAGAGAGCGCTGGTCATTCACTAACCCCACCCGCAATCCCTAAAACGTTCCATTCCCCATTAACTTGATGTTCTAAGAACATTTTCTTAATGTTCCCATTAAGTTATAAAACGTTATGTTTTTTAACATTGAAAACGTTCCGTTTTTTAGACGTTGTATTAACGTTCTTATTTAGAACATTTTAGTCTCTTGTTATATTCATGTTCTAAGAACATTATTTAAGACATTTATTAAAACGTTCCATTACCATTATATAAATTTTCTAAGAATGTAATTTAAAACATTATTAAAATGTTCCACCAACAACACAATGGTAGCGTTTCTAATGCTAACATTTTTAAAATGTTTCACTAACAACACAATGATAACGTTTTTTACGTTAACGGTTTAAAAAAAAAACGTTTATCAATTGCAGCCTTATTTTTGATAACTTTGAAAAGAACAATCAGAGAACATTAGCCAAAGTTATAAGAGCGTTCCCTGTTAGCTACGATGAGCCTTTTAGGGATAAATAAGATAGTATGGGTAAATAAAGTGAAACTCTAAGGGTGACACGAGTGTATGATAATCAGACTGAATTCAGGGCTTTATTCAATCTTAAATTAAATCAGAAGATTGATCAGCACGTGAATACTCAGACAATATTAAATATGACATTGATCAATGTTTTGATTTGATTTTATGGGATTACATTTCAAGCTGCTTCAGAAAGCTTTTAAAATATCAATCGGGTCATATGGATTAAATGTTCTTTTTGGTGCTTCAAACTTTTGAAACACTCTTGTTTTTGTTTTACTGTGTGTAGACAAAACCAGTTGTTCAAAATATCTTCTTCTGTAGTTTCATGGAAGAAAGTTAGTCAAACTGATGGCGAGCAAATGATGGCACAATTTACATATTTGGAAGAACTTTCCATTTAATAAAGTATAAAAAGGATAATTTAAAATGCACTCTTGATTCCAGCAACTCTCAGTATCCTGCTCATAAATTGAATGCTTCATCGCAGCTGGATCTGAAAGACCACCTTGAGAAGTGTTGGGATACATTCACTACATTGTTTGAGTTTCCTTGCTGCAGTGTTTATCTGTGTAGTGGCTCTGCTGAAAAGCACCGCTGCGCTTGTAGAGTAGTGGACTAAAATTACAGAAGGGGAGGGAGCGGGCTAGGACCCAGGGGAAGGGTCGGGTTCAGCTCAGGGCCTGGGCAGGTGCCAGGAGTTGGCTCATGTTCTCGCAGTATCAGCAGAGAGCTCAGCCTCACGGAAGGTAGAAGCATTTCTACGACCCCAAAGACTTTCCTCACAGTGCTCCTACGATTCCAAACCCGTTCGTTAAAACCATCCTGTTAGGATGCAGGAGAACGTACGTTCCCAGCAGTATGATGGCTGTCATTGTGAACATAATGAGTAGCTTTGCAGGGCATCTCTGTGTGTTTTATAAAGTCTTTGCTGGAGGCTGTATCTTTGTTGGACTACCCACGCAGCTAGCCTCCCTCTCCACCCACTCCCCTCCTCTCATCTGTCAGAGTAGTGCCCACATATCAGGCCACTTTCTTGTTTAATGAAATTCATTAGCCGGAGCGTCCTAAAAGCTGGAAGACTAATTAAGCTTCTTTTTGAAATGCATGACAGAGAGAACATGTATTGGGATTCTACATCGCTGCCAGAGGCATGATTCCCTGCTCTGCATTAGTCCACAATGTACCCCGGTGAGACGAAAGGGTTGTTTTTGCAAACAAAAAGGAAACAAAACGTTGTTTTATCTATATTATTAAGCAAACAATTATTGACTCTTAAGCTTTGAAGGGATTTTCACCTCTTCATTGCGGTCCAGAGGCATTGTGTCGGCCATTGTGCTTGCACAATGCTTTTGTAAATATTGGCGCGTTCGCCTGAACACTCTTCTCTCGTGGTCTTGCTTTAAATGGCACAATGACTACAGCTGTCACCCGCAAAGCGGGGCGATGTTCGCCCTCACATTGCTCACTATCCAGCCTCGATTGTTTACCTCAAAATAACCTGAGCACAAGTTGCTGCAGTTTAATGGAGACGTGCAATCTTTCAGCATCTCGCTGTGCGGTGTGTACAAGCTCTTCGATTGCCCAAATTTATCTCAGGTTCAGGGGCACTTAAGGGCCCTATTTGTGAGGTTCAGATAGCATCTCCTCGTCGCCGTAGAGGTGTATCTGCAGTCTACATTTATAAGCCTGATATCTCCGTGTTTAATAATTAATGTGTGGTCAGTGTTTCTCTAGCACTTACAGCCGTCCCCTGTAAAAGCTGATTTGATTTGCCGTTCTGGATTGCCCCAATCACAGCCTCAGAGAGCCGATCACGCACTGACTCTGACATATGCGATGTGGAGCTAATGTTAGAACCATTCTGGCGCCTTTCCAGGTAGCGCTTGGTTATTGTATCGGGCTGAGTGCGCTCGTCGCTAATGCAATTCATCTTTGAAGAGCAGTAGTAATAAACAGAGGCATTGAGGCTGTGAACTGACTTAAAACCCACGCACATAAAAATAGAGCTGGGGTAATAAAGGGGGCTGTTGAACAGGTTGTGGTATTATGAGACTGTGTGCTCCGGAATTGAAAAATACAAACTGAAATTTTAGCTTGGGTAAGAAAAAAAATCAGTGAGTCACCATAATCCTGAAATGCATGCAGTATGTGGTGCGTCTGATATATTGTACGCACATATATGTACCTATATATAGAGAGAAATTAAATACTGCTAATTACCACAATGTTTTTTTTGGTCTAGTCCCTCCTATTCTTTGAATAAAGTTATAATGAGGCACTTGTTGTTTAAATAAATATCGTTATTCACTCTTTCAGCAGTACAGCCACACTTATATTTAATTTTTTTGTGCTGTTCTATTCTATTTTACAAACTTTACTTGTTTCCATAACAACATAACTAGAAGAGTTAACAGAAGAATTAATTTCAGTGCTTTATTAAATGATAACTTTCTGCTTTTAAATCCTTTCACTTCCATTTTAAGTCTTGTAACCTCTTTTTTTTTACATTAGGCATACGTTATTGTTTTATTTTTAAATAAGATATATGTTCTGCTCTTAAATGTTGCCAGAAATGCTGTGTAGATAAGCTGAGCTCAGCTTGCTTTGAGCCAGACATATTCCTTTAATGCTACTTGTTTACATTCCATCTGCATACAGTATATATACTGTATGTGATTACATACAGGCAATATGTCATATCTAGATTTAGTAAGAAAATAAATGGCAAGCTGTCATTCAGCAGATGCTTTTATCCCTAGTGATGTACTTCATAACACAACAGTCCTCCTAGAGCAACATAGAGTACACACATAGGCATTTGTTTTTCTGGCTTGCTGGGGGCATAAATATTTAGTATGCTTATTGAACAGTTTTTCTCATGGGCACCATTGGCTGCCCCCATAATGTTACTGATTTAAGGTTTTACTATCCTTTTGGGGACACTTGGTCCCAACAGTGTAGAAAAAAAATGGCCCTGATCTAAATTATCACTAAAATGTCTGTTCATTGACAAAAAAAAACAGAGAAGTTATAATTAATATGCATGTATCAATCGATATGGATTGTACTTATGCATTATAGGGAGGGAAAATTAGCTGCACTATAGGGTTAAGCTGTTGAACACGCAATCACATAATTGACTCATCTGTCCTTTTACCTGTGCCAAATTATCTGTTCGCCATCAAATGGCTTCTCTGTCAGTCCATCTCCTGCTTTTCATGATACGATCACACTCTGCACACATCAGCAGTTCAGAGACAATTCTCTCACGCTGCTGATCCCAGACAGATATCCACTGAAGCAATGGCCTCCAACTTAATGTCTTTCTCCTCTCGATGTCATAGGCTAATCAAAGCACTCATTTCCATTGGATGGGGCGTATTGGATTTGTTTTCACATCCAGGGGTGTAGCATATGAACCTGACTCAGCCTCCGCCATGCGCACAGCTAATTAATGCAGAATGTGTTTGTACCTGACAGCGTGATCTATTATTGATCAAAGCGCTTATTACTGTTGATTTTGGGTCTTGTGACATTTGCAACCGCAGTAATTTTTCTCTACAGAAATTTGTGGCATTTGTGCTCTCGTTTAAGAGGGAAAGACACTTGGCTGATGACTGATTAAGAGGGCTACTCAATAACAACTCTGAAGGAAAAGCAAGTGAAGAACAGTGCAATAAACATTATCCCAATGGATTTTAAATTAAAATTCTGTCAATCTCATGTCATTCCAAATAATATTGAATATTGAGATATTGAAAATGAATGAAGCAACATTAATATGGCTGCTTAAAATTGTGATGAAATGAATATAGTGAACAATCTTTTTGCCCTTATTATGACATGCATTCAATATTTCATCCAATTAGCAACAGGTTAGAAATTGATATCTTGTGACATCAATTGATTTTAAATTATGGGCACAAAAAAATCAAAACATATGCATGAGTGAATCATTCATTATAAGATCAATGAGATGCATCTAACTTCATGCCGACTTTGAAGCCACACAGCAGCTTTATGTAAGTCATTATCGACTGAAATCTGGACTTCATTCTTTTGAGTCAGACCTTTTCAGGTCTGAATGACTCAATGACTGAATGTTCCGGTCACGGCAGTGGATAACCACTGGAGTGGAAGATTATCACAAAATAATGGCTTTAATTTCAGCCTTCATACAGCACTTAAATCTTCTGCAGAATCTTAGAGCTACTTTTATGGTGTTTTCTATCATTTTGTAAAGCTACAGCCCATATTCAATGTTACTATTAAGAGAAACAAGCACATTCTTCACAATTTCATCACAAAAGAAATCCAAATGGGTTTGGAAGAACAATGACGACAGAATTATAATTTTTCATTACCAATGAAATATTTGTATACATGCATTTCGTATCAAACTCTTTTTGAGATTATTCACAGGCAGGCATCCGCAGGGAGACAGAAATGCCCTCTCTTGGCGGGCTTCTTGTTTGCTGCCAACCCCTCGATCAGACATGTAGTGAAATAAAATTGCAGAGTGCAATATCTGCAGCTGTTGTTCAGCTAGTGTCAGCTGAAGGTCTGTGATATGGAAGAGAAATGGGTTTCCCAAGATCCAGCATGGAGTCTGCAACCTATCAATTCACTTCTTTCATTTCACATCCACTGTCCTGTATCTAAATAATGTGTATTATATACTTCCTCATACGTGAGAGGGAAAAGCAATCCTCCTCCAGTTGATAGATTCTCCTGGGTACAATACCAGCCCCTCTTCTTCTGTCTGGTACTACATAGCGAAAAAGACACAATTTACTGATTAAACTGGACTCGTAGGAGCTAGGAGCCTGTGCAGGCACCTTGGGAATTTAAGATCCACTGAATAAGTGTGAATAATTTGCAGACAGCCAGAAGAAGTGACAGGGTTCTGTTCGAAAGACAAATGGCTGTGTAAGAGGAAGGAGGCTACAATGAGTATTGATTTCTTTTGTGATGGGAATTCATTTTGTCACAACTAGCACCAGATTGGCATATCGTCTCCATGCTGGCTGACTTTCCATTAAAAATCACCTTGTTTGACCTTTGCTCCATTGTTCATCAAGAACAACAGAGCTTTCTGTCAGGTCTAACGTATCCGATGGTGGTCAGGACTGACTTTCTTGCTACATCAAGGTACATCCATTCATTTACTTATTCATTTCTCATTACTTTATAAATAAGGAATGTTGTTCATGTTGAAATGTGACCCTCTGTCGGTTTAGCAGAGGGATGACAGATTTCTATAGGCTCAATCGCACTGGGTGGTACGGTGCAGTTCCAGAAGGCAGGAGACACCCTCAGCGTGTGGCCCAGTCGTGATGCTTTATCATCTCATTTCAGCTGCGTCCCAGCATGCCTCACTGTGTGCATGAAGAAGGCAGTGAGCATATGAGCAGCTCGACGTTAAAAAATTAATTGCACTAAAAGAATCTACAAACAGTATATTTGATCCGCCTAATGTGATCTGAATAATTTTGTGGACTGAATCAGATATCTGTCATAAAATTCAGATTTCAATGATAAAATGCAAGATGGAACATTGGCGTATTAGGCAGTTGTTCAGTCTATGTTTTATTCAGAATTGAACTAAAGTTTTTTTGTGAATTACAAAATGCAATTTGTGACTCTGGACGACAAAACTAGTCATAAGTTGCATGTGTATATTTGTAGACAAAAGTATAGATTGTATGTGTCAAAACTAGAGATTTTTCTTTTATTCCAAAAATCATAGAATATTAAGTAAAGATCACTTGTCTTTTTTAATTATTACTTCATTTAGACAGCTTACAAGGTGATTTTCTTTTTTTTTATATATATATATATACATTAGCAGCTCGTTCGTCTGTGACATAATTCTAATATAAATTGCAATATTTCTTTGTTTAAAATGTTTATTTAGGAACAATGATAATGATGACAATAATAATAATAAATAATTATTAATATATATATATATATTATTTTATACAATAATATTGATTTTGCCATTTTATTGTAACTTTAAACTGAAATGTTAATAATTAATCTTATCATACATGTATTATGGTTTAAAATACTGAAATTATTTTTTAAATAATAATTGTTATATAGTTATGAATAATATCATTATAAATAATTGCACTTTCAGGTGGTTTTAATCTAGTTTTATTGTCATTTTGTTAATTTAGGAGTAAGAATTTAGTAGTGGTGATGTTTTATAATTTTATCTTACAAACAAACACTGCAATTTCATACTAAATTTTACTTCCATTGTGTGTTTTTTTTTATTTATTTTTTTTAGAATGAGCTGATTTTTATTTCATTTAAATGCACTCTATGATGCAATCTGAACAGTACTACTGCAGTACAGAGTAAAGCTACCAATTAGTAGAGTGCCATTCCCTTCGCTCTTTTTTTTTCCTTCAGATTCTCACTCTCTCTTCAAATGTCGCACATTCTTGTCGAGCAAGCTGTGGAGAGTTCACAGCACAGTGAATTAGAGTGGCTCTATCTCACAGAAAGGGCTTTGGGGAACATCCCACGCCACCGTCACACACTAGCAGTCCTGGACAGATTAGATACGGTAACCCTACCAAAACTCGCTTTTATCCAATTATCTCTTGTTGTTTTGCTGCTATCTGGGCCAACAACAGTCACTCTCTCCTCTCCCTTTCAATCAGCTATCTCTTTATCTGCGTCTCAGATTCTGTTACACCCATACATTGCTGGATCTTTGTAGTGCATCTCCACAGAGGCAGGGCAGAGCGACTATGACCATATTAAATATGCCAGAGCTGAAGTATTCACTCTGATCCTCTATGCCACATCACAAGACAGAAATACACTCCCTCTCTCTGCTATGGCAACCTCGCATTCAGAGTTCTTTTGATTGCTATCCTTTATAGAATGACGGCGCTTGTAATGCGGTCCCTGCTGACTTGCAACGGAGCAGAGTAGGTTAGTTACAAAGGCATTAGTATATTTTTAGTGCTCAGTCCTCCAGCATTTAATCTTTTCTCACTCTTGTGAATGTGCTCCATGCTGTTTGAGGCTTATAATGGAGTGTTTTCCTCCTTTATTTTTTCTTTTTTTCTGCTGCATAGGAATATCTGTTGCATGACCGTGTGTGGGTTGCTTTGCTGGGCCGTTTGCATATGTGTGTGTGCATCTCTGTGTTTTGGGTGTGGCTAGTCATTGTGTATGCTTCCACATCTCGTCCTCCAGAGGGTCTGTTACAGAGACCCTTAATTGGGGAGGGGGGGTGTAGATGGGAGAGAGTATGGTTCCAGATGAGCAGAGTTGGAGTGCAGAGGGATTGAGAGAGAAGAATGCAAACGCTCAGGGATGGAGACAAGAAGTCATTATCAGTCAGCATGGAAACAAGCTAAGAGGAACAACTAAATCACGCTAACCCACCCGCACAAGCTAAGGATAATCTTATAAGAATATTACACAAGTAAACAGACAAATGAGTAAACAATTATTTTGGAAATGCATTGGAAAGGATCCACAGAAGTAAAGGTGCACTCAGTGTTTTATATATATATATATATATATATATATATATTTATGTTGTCCGTTTTGGATATTTTTTAGTGAGCATGGACAGTGCTTCACAGTCTGCAGGCAAAAAGCATGTCGTTATTGAAGATTGTGTTTTATTGCCAGCAAGCAAAAGACAAGGAATATGTGCATACACATATGCTGACAATACTTAGAACAGTCATTGCTGAAGGCGATCACTTTATGTGTAAACCTTTTATAAGAACAAAAAAATCCAGTGTGTACCTTGAAACAGCCTGTTTAAATATAGACATTCTGGTTCTAGATTCTGATAAATTGGATAAGTCACACTCCTTGTGATGTACAGATATGCACACTCGTGATCACACTTCAGTTTCTATATTTATTATACCTACATTTTTGTTAAATAGCCTATAGTAGCCAAATGTAGACATTTTGTATTCTTAATAATTCTGCTGTTGTTATAATCGGAAGTAAACACAATTATTTATCGAATATTGATGTCCTATTCTTGTGCCGTTCTTCACGTTTTGCCTAACAGCAACTTTTAACCTTGGCTCTGTAGAATCACTGTGATGTAAGGCCTCTTGGGTCTTATTGTTTTAATTTACATTCATTTTAGATCATCGTTACTGCAGTGACACAGGAGTACAATCAAATCCCACTGCTCTAACATCTACTTAAGTCATTGACACCATTATATCTTAAACACAATGACGAGGGGTCTGCTCACCTTCTTTCTGTAATGTCAGCACTGGGAAATTCCAGATTACATTCAAATGACTTTAATCTGTAATGTTCCCCTGAGAGGGGTTACAGACATGCTGCTTGTGACTTGACAATAGGATGTTAAGCCTATGGGTATTACATATTAGGATTCAGGTTTGTAGTATTTGCTCATTTACAAGTGAAATTGAAATGTAAACAAACATTTTATGAGAAAAACAACACACGCTCATTAGAAAAAACATGCCTGTGGTAAAATTGATTCTTGCACGTTTGCAATACGTGTGAAATGTCCAATTTTAGTTTGAAACAGATAAACATGAACTTGTTTTGTTGTATGTATCACGGCAGTTCAGAAACAAAATGTCCAGTGAGTGGCACTGAAAGATTAATGCTGTCATTTCTGAAAAGAATGCACCACTTACACATTAAAATGAGATGAAAATGCATTTGAATTTTAGCTTGCTTCTAAAAGTCTTTGAACTGTTTAAGAGTGACTCATGTCTCACAGTTCTCATAAACGAGTACTCTGTATTGAATGTGCAATGATGTACCGGGTGGGCTACCAAGCAAGTTTATTACGGCAAAAAATCTAAACATATTGGGGCAGTTTCCCGATACAGGGTTTAAGACTAGTCCTAGATTAAAATAAATGTTAAGAGCTGTCTAAACTGTAAAAGGCTTGCACTGGGATACCTTAAAATACATTATTGCCATTGTTTGGTCTTAAAATGCTCACAGATAATGCATTTTTGTAAGACATGTTTCTAAAAATTCTTAAATGTCCTAAATTAGCAAAGGTCTAGTCCTGGCTTAATCTAATTCCTAACCAGGAAACCGGCCCATAGAGCTTTGTGTTACAAACATCAAAATGTTTTGGTATGCTAATCATACTATAAAAAAGTTAATGTTTATTTGTTTCAAACTTTGCAATACTAAGTGAAATATCCAGTGAGTGGCGCTAAAGCGTGTTCAATTTGAGTTTGAAACAAATAAACATGAACTTGTTTTGTTGTATGTATTACGGCAGTTCAAAAACAAAATGGTTAAGGTTAATGCTGCCATTTCTGAAAATAATGCACCACTTACACATCACTAACAAATGTATTTGCAATTTTAGCTTGCTTCTACAAGTCTTTGAGCTCTTTAAACGTGAATCTTGTTAATCTGGATTGAATGTGCATGCTGCACCGGGTGTGCTACCAAGCAAATTTACTACAGCAGAAAATCCAAACATATAGATCTAAGTGTCACAAACATCAAAATGTATTGGCTTGCTAATCACACACTATGGTAAAATTGTTTTGAGGTAAAATGTAGGTAGATGCACGGTTTTTCAGTGTGCCTACTGTTGCATAAAAAACAGTAGTATGCCTTTATATTAATAGATGTGCATCTGTTGTGGGAATGTATTTGTTTGCAAATTGGTTTTATAATTTCATGCATGTAGCGAGCCATTGACAAGTGATAAATGGGAACTGTGTACTGGAGAGAACATATTGTCACTACCTCATGCTCTCCTGATAACGAAGGCAACCACTCAACAAAACATAAAAACATATCCAGGTTTACTCATTGTAACACACACGAATGAACTGAAATGACGAATGGAGATGCTTCCTTTGTATTAGATTTATCATCATTGAAAAAAAAAGGTAGGGGAGCATCTCCACCGTCCTATAAAAGATGCATGTTTTCAACATAAAAATAATACGCCGATTTATGAATTGTGACATGATGTAGATTTACTGTGGTCCCCCGATGGCTTTTTAATTAGTAAGTCCTGCTGATTGACACTTTGCATTTTAGGCGTCTTGATCTCACCACTGCTTTATTACACAATGTGGCCTTAGCAAAATGTTAAGTATGGGGGGTGGGGGGTAGTTTGGGCTATGATATAATATTGTTCCAGGCCCAGACCTAAAACATAATTAGATAAGCTATAAAAACACACACACACACAAATTTGACAGAGAGAAGGAGAGGATGGTCATAAAAAAACCTATTACAAGCCAGATTCAAATGGCTTGGAGCGTCTTGTAAAAACCCAATCATGATATGGCCTCAGCTCACACAAGAGCAGCGACGCTCACTGATGTAAGCATCAGAGGGGATAAGGAAAAAAAATCCATAAAGCAAAATGAGATCAGATTAAGAGAGAATGCTGCTGTTCTAGCCCCTATAGCGCAAGACTCAGGGGAGTAGATGGGGAATTCCTGTGCGCTTAGATCTCAAAACCACTTCTATAACTCGCGGTATAACAACAACTCCCCCACAAAACGAAATCTTTGTTCAGAAATGCTATCAAAACTGTCGACAGCAACAACACCAACAAAGCCGTCCATCGCTGTGTGTAACTCAATGAATAAAAGTCTGTAAAACTGCAATTACACTGACCTTTTAGATCTGGCCTGTGGTTCTGTTTTCTCTGTTTGGGGTTTGCGGTAACGTTACTGCCACTGGTTCATTTTTCAACTCAAGATCACAGACACTGTTTCAAAGTTTTGGTTTGGTACATGTAAAGAAAAAAGGAACTATAAACTAGATTCATTCTTTAGCTCTAGCATTTTATCCATGCAGTGCCGTATTAATATTTAAGTATTAACAAAGAAGGAATTTGTATTTAGAGGGTGGTTTGAAAGCAAACGCTCCCTGACTGAAACGGAAAGCCCAGTTTACAACCGTCACTCTGAATTTATTTGTATGTTTTTGAGATGGCCAGTGAGAAAAAAATGTGTTGAATATCATTTGATTCGAAATCTGAACATGCTGTTTCACAGTTGCTGTCAGATCAGTCAAGACCCTCGTTTCAGCAACAGATGAATAATTAGTTGCTTACATACTGTACCTTTTCACTCCGTCAGACTGTGTACATCATGTGAATAAATTCATTGTCATGGTGCCCAGCGTGAAGTGGAATGAACGTCTCTCTAGTATCCGATGCCAGTTTTTCCACATGCACTGACAGAAAAGCACATTTTCATTGATGACTTTCTTGTTGCTTGCAGTGTGGCTTGCAATGAACTTGCAAAACTAGTTGGTCCCGCCCCCAAGTAAACGTCATTGGATGAGCTGTGTTGGATTGCACAATTCAAATTCTGTCATCATTTACTCACCTACATGTTGTTCTGAACCTGTTTGACTGACATTGTTCAGAAAAAAAATATGTGGCTCAATTTTGTCTTTACAATCCCATGTTGTTTTGGTCCCCATTGACTCTCATTGTATGAGAGAAAAAAATAATAATTTCAATACATTGCTTCTGTGTTCTGCAAAAGAGATTTGTAATGATATGAGGGCGAGTAAATGCTGACAGAATTAAAACTTTTGAGCGAATTATCCCCCTTTGACTAAAAAATGACACACTTCAGCATTAAGAATGAGAAATAAAATGAGAGTTCATCAGGTACAGGCTGGAAATGCATGAAATGTCTTTCATTTCAACAGCAGGTACAATTTCTTCCTCACTGGAGGTGAATTTAGTTTAACATTAACATAGCAGGAAACATCTGCTACAATGATAAATCACAAGAATCGATGGCTTTTTATCTTTCCTGAAGTACAAAAATGTTAGTGTACAGATATGACAAGAAGCAGTGTCGATTGCTGTAAAATGAACTGCATAACAGCGAGTCTATAAAAGTGTGTCAGATTTGATAGAAGCATGATAAAAAAAAACTTTTGGAACAGCTTTTACAGTATGTGTCAGTACGCCTGCCATTGTGCTGTATTTTTGTGACTATATTGCTATGCATACGCTGTTCTCTTTAACTGTGGTGGCGTTTACTATAAATCCACATCCAATTCTTACAGCTTCTCACAGCCGTATGAAATTGAGTTTCATTCTCCTAAACCCTCTTAAACAGTTCGTCGCCTGCACTCCCATTTTAACCCGTTTCTGAGGTCAGTAAAGGTCATATTAAAAGGAGGTTTTGAGAGCTTTCACCTTTTATTTCCCATTGGAACAGCAGAGATGCCTGTATCAGTTCCTGTGATTGTGGCAGTCAAAACAGAGTTGACATTTCAAAATGAACCGAGAACTGAAACCGATGCAGTCAAAAGGGGCCAACACTTTTATGTGCAAAGCCATAGCCTTTTAGACATTTCACAGTCAGTTGTGTGCCTTTAACTCTGTTTGGGCTTAAAGGCTGCTATTGCACTGTCACATAACCTCAACATATGTATCTGCCGTATGACTTAAAGCGATAGTTCACCCAATGAGTCTGTCAGCATTAACAAAATTTTCACATTTAAAAATTCGACCTTATGTTGTGCTTTCGAATCTTTCATCTTTATAAAATGCGATTATTATTATTATTTTTTTGTGTTACAGTGAACTATTTAAGAGTACTATTTGCAATAATACATATTTACTTAGAACTATTTCTTATATTGTTTAATATATTTATTGAATAATAAATCTAGTCATGTTGATAAATAATCAGAAAAATGCTATATTGTTTAACCCAGCAAACAAGAACATCAAACCTGGAGCTTTTTAATTAATTAATTAATATATTTATATACTATTGCTATTATTATTTTAAAATCATATTCTTTCTTTTCATTTTCTATTTTCTCCTCAAATCATGCTTAAAATGTTTGACTATATTCTGATGGTCATTAAAGTCCAACGACCCCATTGACCCCACTGATTTTTATTAATCATTTTATGTTCCACAAAAAAACAAATTCGAGAATAAATTTTAAACTTTTTTTATACATTCATTTAAATAATTAGCTTCTGTTTGGTGTCGGCTGTGAAGTATCAAACACAATTGCATGGACAACAGTGGGGCTCAGATTAAAGCTCCCGGCATGCTAAAGTCCAAAAACCATTACTCTTATATATCAGACTAATGTCTTTTTACATGGGCTGTGATTGCGGTTGCTCGGATTGAGTCAGTGTTGTCAGTAGAGTATCATGTGATATCAGTGATGTACAGATGTACCCCATGTCCTCAGAGACCTCCGGCCCAGATGCTTCATCTTCCTCCCCTGACCCCCTGTGCGCAGCTGCCTGATCGTGGACTCTCCCAGCGAACATTGCCCCCACTGCTGCTAATAACCCACGACAGGATCCCAAACAACAGACTGTGCACAGCTAGCGCCCGGGCCGCAATGTTTATAGCTCCTGACACCTGACTCCCGTTGTCCTTGGGACTTATCAGTCGGCGTTTATTCGCTCTGTTGTTGTACGTGTACCACTGAGACCTCTGTATAACCCCCCCAAAAAAAAATCTCAGATTCCTCCGTGATTAAAAGTCTGCAACCTTAATCAAATTCCCCCTAGCAGTGCTATTTCATTAACTTGTTAAGAGAGAGCTGAACGAGGGGAGCCCGGGCGCTTTGTGTTTGAACTAGGCTGTGATAATCATCATTCAGTCCTGGAGTGAACATCTCTGAACATCTGGAGTGATTCTGTTGTTGCTAAGGACCAGGGTGTCATGGAGAATGTTGTTCACGCACATTAGTTCTGCTTGTGTCACTGACATGTTATAATTTTAACTCATTTCCAGTGATGGCATCCCAATGAGCAATAATTTCTCAGCATGGCTCAGAATTAATAAATTATCCAGTGTACCTTTAAATTTATTTTATTAAAGCATACTTTGATTTTTCTCTTTGTTTATATTCTGCACTCTTGTTTTCATGTAAAATATCTTTCAAGATTTAATTGAGGAGCCAAATTATATTCATTATAAAGTAAATTATATTATGAATTATATTATAGTGATATATTATTTGTATATTAAAAGGTTTTTGAAAAATAACAGAGAAAATAAGTTTGGCAAATTGTTTTCCCCTTTGTTTTAAGCTTCAATCTAACAACATTTAGTGATGTTTAGAAAAAAAAAAAAAATCTGGATTTATTCTCTGAAATGTAGGTATTCTCTAAGTTTAAAATATCACACAATTTCACTTCACTGTTAAGTTTCTTCTTTTAATGATGATTAGATAATTTTGTAACACCTTACAAAGGTATATTAAAGGGTATAATTCATTATTCACAATGTGCCTTGTAATAATTATTATATTTCTAACCAAATTTAAACACAGTGGAATTGATCATTTATTAACTGCGGTTCACGAAATTGTACAATGCATTAAAAGGTGCATTACAAGGCATATATAACGCATTATACATGAAGGCTTTAAGTAAAGTGTTTCAAATAATTTTTCTGGAAAAACAGAACCTGTATTTTATTTCTTAGTTTGCAATGCTGTTATTTTAATTACTTGCATAGCCTATATGCACAAGTTATTATCCACATTTTTAAGGGAGGATTTACAATGAAAGATCTCTGATGTTGAGATATGAATTTCACAATCGCTATTTATGAGGGGGTTGACATTAAAGATCAAGCAACATCTCTTAAAACAAACATTAGCATATGATTTCTTTCCAAAAATCTCCAAAACTAATTTTATGAGAATTATTTTCACTAGCAATTATCTAAGCTCATCTGTTTTCCAGTGGCAAATCTTGGCGGTGCATTATGTTGGCGTATAGCTGAGGGTTGGGAAGTGGAGCTCAAGCAGACTTTAGATGAGAGACGACACAGAAGATGCATTATCACATCTCTGATCACATCTACACAGAGTTCAAAAACACCACTCCAAACGCTTACTTTGCCGCTTTACGTGAACGCAGGTCTTGTGTGGAAAGACGGGGTTCTTTTTCTGTTACCATGGTTGCTTGTCTTAAGCCTGGTTTTGATAAAGCAAACGCTTCCCCAAGAGATAGAGACAGGGAGGATTAAAAGAATGAATAGGAGCACGAAATTTCTCTCCGAAACTGCGGATGACAGTGGGTCCTGTAACCATTGTTCCAGTGTAAGACACTCATTTTTATTAACTACCGAGAATTATTCCATCTTCTACAATTTCCATCACACTGTGCGAAAAGAAAAGCACCCACTTGTTTAATTGCCTCTCACTTGCAAACAAAGGCAGATAGCTTGCAATCAGTTATTGTAAAAGGAGAATACACTAGGCTTTTGTCAGTTTAAAGGGGGTTCTCCTTAAAGCGTTGACACACGTGTTCATTCTCAAGTTGCCCGTGAAAGCTGCGGAGAGGAAAATGAGGCTTCCAGCTTGGCTAATTGATTCATTTGACAATCAGAATAATTCACGTCTGGTTGATTTCTTTCAAAGGTTAGCGTGACCCTTCGTTGAGATTTGATTGTAGATTATCTACATTACCCTGGCACGGGAAATGGAACAGAGGAGCACATGCTGTTACTAACGTGGATTTTGGCTGCTGTAATGTAATGCTTATGCACTTTATTAATTATCTTTGCACATTATCCTAGCTTCTATAGCCTACATGGTGTATTCTCATTTTTTGGGCGAGATAATAGTTTTCGTTGCCATTGGAATTATTGTTTCAGTAATTTTGCACTCTAATGATACTCCTAAAGTATAATTTACTTTTTATAGAACCTTTGCGGAGACTGCCTTTCAGAGAACCTGCCTCGCAGCTGAAAGGGAAGCCAGCCATAATTACTCTGCAGCGTGATACTTACTGATGGGGACAGCATTTTTATGGAACGGACAACGAAAAGAGAAAAGGTGTCCAGCAACAAATGAGCCTGATTCCAATGAATCAGGCACCTATTTCCATTCATTTGAACTTACTGATGACTAAAATTCATGCTAATTTAATGAGATCAAACCAATTTCTTTTGACATGTTCAGTGAAAGTTCACTGAACATAATTCACTCTTGTTGATTCAACAATTGCTGTTGCTACACAGACTGATTTTTTTTTTTTTTGGTTACCTTTTTTTTTTTATCTTATGGAAACATAACAGACATCATAATACTTAATTACATGCTACATATAGTGATAAAGTAAAAATAGCCTCATCACATAGCTTAACAACAAGCATGATGGTAACCTCAAAAATCAAAATAAACAAACTCTTTTAAATGCCAAATATAACTGAACAACAAACTTTAAAAGGTCTTTCCCTTTACTAAAACACATAAAACACCATTTAATCTAAACATTTATTCTCCTGATATATCCATATGCAAAGCATGCTGGAAATTAGAAGTTAAAAAGTAAACTTAATATTTTACAAATTTGATTTCCATTAGCGTAATAAAATTGAGTGTAAATGACAACTAAATTTTGTGTTGTTTTAGCTTATTTTATTAAAGTGAACTGAACAAACAACTAAAATCTTTATTTTATTAAATTTTTTTAAGGGTGGTTAAACACAGTTAATAATAATAAAATGACAATTACTGTCATTTAAAAAAAAAATCTATAATAGTTTTATAGTAGTGCTATGTTTTTACTACACTATTGGTTTATATTATAATATATGCATGTTTTATATTATGCATGTTTCACAAAACAAATGTAGAATATATTAACCTTTTAATGTTTTGCCCTCTCTTATTCTGTGTTCTACCGTCAGTTACAGAGATGAAATCTCGGTCTTGATGGGGCTTACAAAGGTTATGATTTATAATACCATCACAGCTAAATCACACCTGTCAAGCCTATGTCACAGTTATTGTTTGCAGAGGCTATCTAAGACACATTCATTACTGCATCTTTGATCATTCATTACTGAATGAATCAAACTGTTTTATGGGTAAACCATGTGCTGTGACAGCTTGTAATGCAATGCCAATGGCATAATCTATTCCATATCCATTCTCAAACAAAATCTTTTAGGATGTTTTACCGAAAATATTTATGAATTAATCAAACTGATTTCCCTGTGCATATTGCACAGTGGAGTTAGAATATCAGAACATTAGTTTATGGAAATGTAGTTTGAGAGTAATTTTGTCAGAATCATTTTATGAGAGTGAATTCTCTCAAATTCATTAATTTATGGCAGGACAAGCCAGATCTGGATTCGCCATATAACATACAGTATAACAACCTGCACACATTTTTCATACACTGAAAAACAAACAAACTGTTAACATACAAATGGTAACATCTAAATTATTGCTTTTAAGTCAAGTCACTTTTATTTATATAAT
>JAUMHR010000056.1:6814175-6827791 GCA_032361145.1 Enteromius fasciolatus
ATTAAATTGTTTGAACACTTTTTGATCATATCGCCTAACCGTCCCCCCCACTTTAAAATTGGCTGCTACGCCCCTGGCTATTGTTAAAGAGATATTCAAAAAGAAGTCAATGAACTGATGCTCTTCCAGAATGCAGGACTACATTGTTCTTGCTCTATTTCAGTCTATTTCTGTAGTGTCAATGTGTAGCTCACAAAGTTAATATGCTAAACCCATTGTTCTCTGAAACAGCTGATTGTAATACAGTTAATGCAAATAACACTTTGAAAATCAAATCAATACTGTTTCATGGAACAAGCATGTTCACCTTTCTGACCCATGTAAGGTCAGGTCATTGAGGTTTCATCTAAAAGCAATTTCTAGTGAGGTCTGGGAAATGCAAAGCCAGCTTTATCCAGCTTGCTCTGACATTCTGGTTTCAGTGGAAGTCAAGGCCCTGCACTTTGTTCTCTTGGAGGACATGATATTGATCTGGTTTGGTGTCAAAGTAAACTCGACTGTAATGCTTCAAAAATGAGCGTGTGGTTTACTAAGTCAACACTTTCAGCAGTTCCGTTAGAACTTTTGGATTTATTTCGGAAAGGGCCCATACGTCTGTAGAGTAAATCAATTGCACCCTGGGCAGGTTATTAAATGCCGAGAAGAAACGCTTCTGTGATTCCAGACATCATCATTATTTCTGCCAAAAAGAAACAAACATTTGTTCTTGGTTTCTAGGAGAGGCTGGCTATTTCTGCTTCGCAAGTATTCCTTCGGAAACCTAGCACACATTTGTTTTCTTCAGGTCAGCCTCAAAATCATTTTACATCACTGTCCTCTCTAGTCCCCATGTATTACAACATCTATAGCAATAGATTTAGAGCGGGTACTGAACTGTTGTATCAGACTATATCCTTTACAGTGCTTTAAAAGAAATAGTTCAATCTAAAATACCCTCTCGGTCATCAATTACTAAACCTTATGATGTCCTAAACCTGATTTTTTTTGTGGGATTTGAATAAATCATTAGACGATATTTTCCATGCAAGCTTCATAAAGGATCAAAAAGCCCCATTAAAGTATCATAATAGTAGTCAATACAATGCTTGTTATATTTTTAAGCATTCTGAAACCATTAGGATAGCTTTTTGTGAAAAACAGGCTGATATTTAAGTCATTATATCTCTAAGGCATGACTATTGTGCTGTTCATAAGAGAAATTAATTTAATTTGTGATTTATGAATGTGTGATTTTTATTCCTTTGTGTTTCAGTTCTTTTCATCACATGACTTCAGCCCATTTTTAAAATTCCTTTGCTGTGTTTTTGCAGGACTCATCGCATGAGAAAGAATGGCCAACACATTAAAATGTCTTTCTTCATGTTTCATGAAAATGATGTTACACGGTTTTGGAATGACATGAGGGTGAAATATAATTTATTTCCCTTTTGTCTGGATGAACTTCTCCTTCGAACAATCACTAGTGTAGTTTGTAGATGAGAAAAATTGCGGGAAACTTGTGATTTTACGCCAAAATTTAATGTTTGATTGTGACATGTTTTTTTAAGATAACATTAAAATAAAACCCTCCAACCATACCAGATCGAGCAGCTTTTGCTTGTAAGTGACAAGTAAACAGCAATCATACAAAACATTACCTTTTTTTTCTTGTGGTTAATTGGAACCTTAATTTCTCGTCTCTGATGTCCTCATTAAAACTCTCTGAACTGAATTCAAACATAACATAATCAACAATTCAGATGGAACGAAACACACCGCCGTGGCCTGCCACTGCTTGCCAAAGGGATTGGTTTCAAGATGGTGAAATATTAACGAGGGCTTGTGTTTGACACATTCACTCCCTGGCTGTCATGCTGCCCTGCTGCCAAATGCTTGGTATACATGACTGTGTTCATCATGTTTGTTTGTGTGTGTGTGTGTGTGTGTGTGTGTCGGTGTATGTGCGTGTTATCTATAGTCTGGACAGACTCAGGGCATCACAGCAGGCAACACTGTGTTCCTGGTAAGCAGACTTGTGAATATAACACAAAGCTTTGAATCATGGAAGATAACAGGCCAGTTCACAAACACACACACACATTCATGGCCTTGGCTCATTTCTCAGCACAGTGCAAAAGCAGCAGGATGAGGGAATGCATCAGGACACAGTTCCACACGACACACATGATCTACCGGCTTTCATTTACTTCCTAGGCAACAGAGCATGTTGTACAGTAAGAGCAAAACTAAGCGTCTACTCCAGGGGCCGTCTCTAGGCAGAGGCACCGCCGAAAATTCAGTGCAAAACTAAAAATATTAAGAATGTGAAAGCAAATAACGTGCAAAACTCGTGTTTTTCTGAAGTAATACTGTGCAACAGTGACACCATGTTTCAGAGCTAGGCAGTGACTCTTCTGTGGCCTTTTGAGCTCATTAGGTCCCCATTGAGCTCTAAATCATGGCGTGAATGTGAGGGGGCTCATGGTGAAATGCAGGTGACAAGCAGTGCTCCCACATCACTGTGATTGCTCAGTCAATGCGATATCTAGTTCGCAGCAGGTGCACAAATTGGCCTGAATGGGTCAGTCTGGTTGTATAGAAGTGCACTGACTAATTACAAAGTAAACAACTCACCCACTTGGACATTATGGCCTTTGGTCTCAGCCAGTTCAGAATTAACTTTTTTTTTTTTTTTCGTAAGCACCTAGATGAGAAAATTAATAACGCTTATGATAATCTTGAGCTCCTGTTAATAATAATAATAATAATAGTAAAACTGAAAATTACTTGAAAATTATTTCCCAAACACAAGTGTGCTTTCAAAGTATCAACCGTGAGATACCATTCAGTACAGACGTTTTTAAGTGTTTTAAAAACTTCAGTATCAAAAGGTATCACGATCGGTGCTTTTGACAACACTAAAAGATACATAAGACAAAAACAGTTTAATGGTATTACTTGGTTTTAAATAAAAGAATTCATTCACATTTTTTTTTTACCTCAGGGCTTGGTCTTTGCTCTGTCATGTATTTTGATTAGGACGTGTGCCTTTCCAAATCATACTCATTCAACTGAATTTCACTCAAAGAGTGGTAACATTTACAAGTAAAATGAATGCTTCTGAGCTAAATTTTTAACTGTGTGAGATAAGAGTACGAAATATATTTGATCAACAGGAACTAAACATTTTTAAGAAAGAACTTTTTTAAAAATGAAAAGTGTTATAGCTCACTGAAGCATTCTCAGACAAAAGCTGACAACAATGGAACCACTTGGGAGAGAACTGTCAGGAGACTTATTTCTTAGCACAAAAGAGATTTTAAGTGTGAAAATACAGCAAAAGTAACCCAGAAATTCCAAATCAATGGTGACAAGGCCACCAAAATAATCAGGAAACTTTCATTTAGCGAATAGTGTTTTTGTTTGTTTATACTATCTACTGTAGTTAAGATAAACACGTACATTTTTCCAAAGGCCATATTTATAGAATTTAGACCTCTAAGAATTCATACCCTTTTTCTCTTGAGTCCAAGTCAATCATTTCGGATCTAACAGCATTTCAAATCTAATGGTGTTTCTAGAGGAAGGAATGCATTGAGAAGAGCCTGGCTCGCACAATCAAGTTTAGTGGTAAAGCTTTTTTATAGGGATGTATGAGTGGTAAAAATGTGAGGGAGATGTGCTTTATTGATGCTGTTATAAATTCACACATCACTGCGTGAAGTAATCCAAAAACCCTCTCCTCTTTCCCTGCTTTGTTGGGAGTTCTTTCAACATGTCAGTGATGATACGTAAGGTGAAAAACCTTCGTTGGACAAGCATTTCACCTGCCTTAACACTCTTGAGAACCCGTGGGGAATTCTGTAGAGAGGTGAGTTAAGCAACACTACCATTTAAAGACCAGGGCATTTAAAGAGGTCATCCTCCAGGAGTGACAGGTGTGTGACAGATGTCACACGTTGTCATGCACTCAGTGCCAAGATGAGCCGGAGCAGAATACTTAAAAATCCTGGAGGACTAAGTTCTAGAATATATACACATAGAATATTTTGCTAAGTTATCTAAACAAGCTTCCCCTGAATTGGTTGAAAATCAGATTTTTTTTATTTTACCATTAAAAACATAAATTTTGCCGTTAATAATACCAGCTACATTCCAAACAGCTTGAATACAACTTAAAGAAATATATGAATGTTATCAAATGAATGCTATATTACTGCTTTCCTGTAACTATTATATTGTGAAAACATGTGAACATCAAGTAGCAGCACTTGTAAATGAATTTACATTTCAGAAGTTCACCACATGCCCACTGATCTACTCCTATCAGCTATGGTAAAGGGCACAATCCTCAGCTGTTTTCTAAACAGGACCAGATCTGAGGCACCTCACTGCATAGCAAGTCCCTTTGAGTGACAGAAAGCATGTTGCACACACACATGCACGGTGAGACAGGTGAAGCTGAGCGTTCAAGGAATCAGCAGTAAATGCCAACATTAACCCAAAGCCCCCATATTAATTTGCCTGCTAAAAGAAAAGTGCAATTATTTGCGCAGGCACTTTTCTCTCAAGCAGTGCGGCCCAGTTCAACCTTTCAACGTCAACAAATCAACTGCATGCAATTCATTATGCTTATAAAAGGTTATGGCAGCCTGATAAATGGGAGCCTCTGACTCATGTATCAAGTCCCTGAGATAAAGCAAAATTATGTCATGAATTATTAACTGCAATTCAATAGGTTGAGCTTCTAATCTCACAGTCCGTCAGGGCGGCTTAGGGGAGAATTCTCAACAAGATGAGGGCGGAACTAGCAGAAAAGCACTGAGACGCAAATTCATGGCTGTGTTTTAGTGTAAGCATCTGACAACCCCAATAGCAGGAACCCTCAAACAGGACATGCATGAAGCGAACCACTGCATTTGGGTATTTTTGGGTGAGGAAAAACAGATGCATTACCGAAGGCTCTGGAAAAATGGATTTCCTATCAGTCTGACAAGAAAATCTGACACAGCTAGCAGAAATGCTTTGCTGCTACTGCAAACCTGTTCAGGGAAATTTGTGTATTTATTCTCCCGGTGACACAGGGTAACACTTGAGTCTGGTGATCGGTCAGATGTGTAAAAAATATGTGAAGACTCTTGTTCCTGAAAAACTGGTCACGCTGTTCGCTGGCAAGCACTCATATCCCCTGTCAGATCCAGAAAACACACAGAGAGAGAGAGAAAAACACTCTCCGGTGCTCTCTTTTGTCCCCTGCAGAGCTATTGCCATGTGATTGAGGTTGAACTGGAAAAAAAAAGAAATGTCATAGCTTCTAAAAATACAAAGTCCGAAAGCAGAGCTATAGGCGTATTTTGTTCTCCTCCAAATATTAGAAGTGCATTACAGATTCATTATTCATGAGGGTTGAGATGGATGGGGGGGCAGGGACATATGGTGCACGCTGCGTGTGGTGAAATATTAAAAAGCCATGTCAGCGCTGAGGCCACAGTCCCACCAGGTGGGCAGATCTGCCGGACGAAGACAGCTCTCTCCTGACAACGTGCCCCGGCGGACGCACGTCCCGTGGTTCTGCGCCCAGAGACAAAGGAGGAGGGGACAGGCAGGTAGAGAGACGCTGCCGAAAAATCCCGTAGAGGTCAGACGTAGCGGTCAACGGTGTGACATCTTTGGAGATTGGAGGGGACGGAGAGAGAGAGTTAGGGGCCAAACAAATTAGAATAAAATGAACAGGTCAGAGGCTTGATTATTTGTGCGACCGGAGGTGCATCGTAATCATCCTGCAGTGTTACTTCAGAGTTAGTGCATCCAATTCAACTGAATGGAAGGCAAAACATGATAATCGTGAGGTTTGTAAATGAACATTGAAATATCTGCATTTAGTTAAATGTGTTATTTGCTATTCATTTTTAATTATGCACTCTCTGAAATAAAGGTACAAAAGCTGTCACTGGGGCGGTACCTTTTAAGAAAGATGCATGTTTGTACCTAAAGGATTCATTTTGGTACCTAAAAGTACTTTTAGTACTTAAAGGCCCGGTTTCACAAACGGAACTTAGCTTAAACCAGGACTAGGCATTAGTTAAATTAAGATATTTAAGCAACTTTTACAAAAATGCTTTATAAGAAAATATTACAGGTGTGCATCTTAACACAGAACAATGACACTGACATGTTTTAAGATATGTCAGAGCAAGATATTTTCATCTGAGACAGCTCAAACATGCAATTTAGTCTGGGACTAGCTTAAGCCTTGTCGGTGAAACTGGGGTAAAGTGTATATATTTGAACCAAATAGGTACAAAAGTTTTTGAAAAGGTACCATCCCAGTGACAGCTTTTGTACCTTTTATTTCTGAGAGTGTGCAAGCAATTCACTTGCATTGTAAACATCAGTATATAGACATTATCTTAAAAATAATTTTAAGCCATGTAAAATTTCTGCCATGTAAATTATGGGAGAGACATTATAAATTAGAAAGGGTGTGTTTGTAAGCCTTTGTTTATTAGAAATGAAAATGAGCAGGTTGGTAAATGACCATAATGAGTCAATAAAACCTTGCTCATTTATTGCTAATGGGAAATTTATGCAGATTTATGATGATGGATGCCTGTCCATCATATGCTCATTCGGATCATGCTCTAACTTGAACGGAGCACCTTTGGGTACATTGGGAGAGAAATGTGATTAGTTATAATGTCCAAGACACAAAGGTTTTTTAAGCAGTGATGAGGACAGAAAAATAGTCTGCACTAACCTTTTTTATGTGCATGTAGTTAATGTTTATTATTTTTCTACAGTTTTGTTAAGCAGTTTTGTTGGGACACATAAATATTAAAACTTATAGCAGATATGATAAATATCTTTGTGACCATAACTGACAAACCAATATATATATATTTATTTATTTATTTAATTTTATTTATTTATTTTTTTTACTTATTTATTTATTTATTTAGACAAACAGGATTTTTTCACTAAAGATGTGTTATACTGTAGGAATTAAACAGACATTTGACAAACCAAGTGCTGTTAAAAAAGTTTGAGAGTTTGGCGGTAAGTTCTGAAAGAAATTAAAACTTTTATTCAGCAAGGACACACTGAACTGATCCAAAGTGACAGTAAAGAGTTTTATTATAATGTTAGGGAAGATTTCCATTTCAAACAAATTGTGTTCATTTGAACTTCTGTTCATAAAATAATTCTGAAAAAAATCATAAAAATATAATAAAAATATAAAACAGATGACAAAATAAATATTACTTGAGCACCATATATATATATATATATATATAATTTTAAAAAAATTGTAGTAACATTTCAAAATATTTCTGTTTTTACTATATTATGGATTGAATAAATGCAACCTTGATAAACATAGACTTTCAAAAATATTTAAAACGTCTTACAGAGCCCCAACTTTTGTCAGAGCAACAGAATTGCATATATGCACTTGAGTAATGTGAGCTATTTCCATGTGTAATTATCAGTATATTCCAAAAGCTTTGACTGGGTGGAGCGGTCATCAGTCTGGCTAGACCAGAATAGAACTGACCCTTATGTGGCCTAACCTCTACATTAGAGCTTTGAATGTTCGTCAATGAACTCGAGAGAAAAAGAGAGAGACACAGACAGACAGACAGACAGAGGCGCAGAAGGGGGCTAAGTGTGTACCCACTCCCTCTGCCAGGCCTTGATCAGACCCTCATAAAAGCGCATAAAAGGCTCTTTCCGTGGCAAGCCAGCTTTCATGAATAGCGCTGATGACAGCCCCCAAATTTCCAGGCACAGCAGAATACTGCATGGGAATCACAGGTGGCGCCTGGCTTCACTGCTCTGATTAACCTCTTCCATATTGCTTGTCTGCTGTCGGAAACTGGGTTTCAGGAGGGACAGCCAGAGCCTAGCAAGATGATAGATGAACCCATCTGAAGTGCAGGATCTAAAGAGACTGAGAATGACGAGGTTTAGAGCTCCATCATCACTAGCTGTGTCCTTTATGTTGTAAATGGTTAAAGCCCCAGCAAGTCCATAAGGTGCCCACGAGGGAGCAGTAAACAGGAGGAGACTGTAACTCAGAGGTCTGGGGACAGATAGAGAGAAATGTTCTGAACAGGCAGTGCAAATGTGAAATTCCCATGATGCAACAAGATAAAGACAGCTGAGACCCTGAAAATCTCTGAGTGAAATATAAATCTCTCTATTCAGTTTGAGTTTCTGTCTGGCCCCCCAGACAGATTCTCTGATATATCAATTTCAGAAGGCTCACATCATGGTCCTGGTTCACAAAAGGTATGAAAACTATGGCAGGCTGTTGATAAAAATGTTTAATTAAATAATTTTTTTTTGTCAGTGTGAAGAATATTTTAATGATCTAAAGGACTTTTCTCTGTTGTATAGAAGTTCAGTGGCAAGGTTCCATGGATGTTAAAGGTTCTTCATGGAACCACTGATGCCAATAAAGAACCTTTATTTAAAAAAAAAACTAATATGTGTGAATACTATCATAATTTTTTATGAAAAATTTTTTTGATAGCCCTAATAAATGTATACGAAAATTTAGTAACCTGCACTAAAAATGTCCAAGCTGTCCAAGATAATCTAAGATTGTGGCATTTCAGCTGATCAAAGTAGCACGCCTTTGTCAGATTCTGTTGGCTTGTCTTAATGAATATGTAATTTAGGATGTGCTTCTATAAAATGCGAAATAAAAGGAGGTGTCAATGTAAGATTAAATTGCAGCCGCAAATCGATTTATCAACCCTGAAAGTCATTTCATAAATTGCGTGTGCAAATTAATATGACCAAAAGGCAGGTATTAATCTGAATCACGTGAAGCATGGCTACTATCAGGTGGAGAACAGAGACTACAGTCGGATAGCTGTAGAAAAAATGTGGAATTATTCCTCATGAACTTTCTGTATGCAGTTGTTTTATGTAAATCTTCTAAAACATGAAATCCTTACTGAACATATTGTTGTCGTCCTGAGTTCGTAAAACTAAAAGGCTAATTTAAATATGGGTGTGTCGAAACTAATTGGGCTATATTGTATGCACAGTTAGACTTAATTATCCACAGTACATTCAGAGAGCACACACACACAATTAAGATTTAGTTAGATTGCGCAAGTAAATTGCAGTAACACTTATTTGGGATCTCGGTAAATCAGGGCGAATAAGGTTCTTTCAGTACACTGCATGTGTCCCTTATTTGGAAATATTTTTATCTTGCTGTGTATGGTTTTTGACTGATTACACTCTCAGGGAAATGCTCATTGTTTTTTTTGCAGTTTTAATTTACATTGTAATTAGAACAGTGCAATTAATTAACCTCCACTAAGTACCACTTAATAATCCACATGGAGTGCTGTTAATTACTTCAGTGTGATAATCATAAACCGGTCATTCAGTCACAGCCACAATGGCGATTCTTTTGTCCCAGATGGTGAAAAGCCGACTGTCCCAGATTTGGAGAAAAAGAGATTAAAAATACCATTTTACCGTACATCTACGGTAAAGCTCATGTGCATTCACAGCTCTGGAGTCTCAGTAAGTTTTGACTTATCAACTTCCAAAGTGACCAACAACAACTAAAAAAAAACTTTCTGAAAAAAAGTTCTGAAAATTGTATATATTCACTGAATGTCAAAATGGTTTTATTTATAAAAAAAATAAAAAAAAGTCAGTGTTATACAAAGGTTAAGTGAGCATACATAAAAGTTACTTTTCAGTGGTTTCTGAAACAAATAAAAACTATTAAAAATCAGAGAAGTCACATTTGCTGTCTGAGCAACCAGATTTGAAGACGTGTGAGAAATCATTGAAATGTACTGAAACTCTATAGGAGACATATTATAAGTCATTTATATCTAGTTGCTGTTTAGGTGAAAGGGTTGAGATATTAAGGAGATTTTGTTTGTTCCTTATGTTTGGTTTTGGCATGTGGAGCACTTTAACACCTCCACACTTCAAATATACTTTGAAGTTATATCATATCTGTGGTCATATCGCTTAAATTCATGCAACCCTCATCACGAGCTCTGCATGTTGTTTCTGCATCTGTGGGCTGTAGTATTGAAAGACTGACCTGAACTTCCCTCTCAGGCCAGTAGCAAAAAAAAAAGCTTCAAAATCATGCATTCACTAGCAGAAGTGGAAGCTTTGAAAACCTTCACTGTATGCTTTATTAATGCAAGAGCAGCAGAAAGAGTGAGAGAGAAAAAGCATGACTGACTGGCAGAATTTTGGCCGGGGACAGAAGAACGGGAGCTGCCCCATCATCAGCACTTCACAGAAAAGCACAGCCACATTAGCCAGCGTGGCAGAACCACTTCGTCATGCTGCAGAATAATGTGGCCGCCATTGCAGTCCCATGCGTTCCAGCTGTAAGCCACAGGGGTGTGCGGCGCCAAGCATGTCATTAGAAATTATAGCGCAGACACATAGATGCAAATGCTTTAACTTATCGTAACACACACACATACTTAGAATTTTAATGATTTCGAAATGGAGTGGATAGTTCTCATACTATCTGTGCAAATTAGACAATGCATGAACACATGCATTTAAATTCTATGTTAAAGTGTATTGTTAACTATGACTTTTCCCTCAATGAATTCTTAATTTGCTGCTCATTAATAGTTAGTAAGGTAATTGTTAAGTTTAGGTATTGGGTAGGATTAGGGATGTAGAATAAGGTCATGTAGAATAAGTAGAATTGCTGTTGCCTTTGTCAGGTCACAAAGGAATTATTGATACAGTTTGTTATATATTTAACACTGGCACCCGACTTTGCGTCCTACTACTGGTGCTTCCCAGTTTATAGCTTTACAGATGGATTATTGGTGTTGACCGTGATGCATCCAGTCTTGCACTCTGAATATAGAGTTACGTAACATATACAGCCAAATGGCAGGAAGTGTGTAAACCGTGCTTGTGTGTTTTGGCTCAGTCTGTGCTAGCAGTGTTGTGCCGTGGCATGACCGTCTGGACTCGACACAGGGATTACAAGCGTCCGCTGTGAAGAGGGATGGGTCTCACAGGAAGTGACACATGCTGTTCGCACCCCGCCCACTCTGTGCTAGTGGCTGGAGACGTTAAGGATACTATTGCTGTTGAAATGTTTACCACACATAGGTCTCCCCACATTTTGTCCTACAACAGAAGCATATGCCTGTCTCTTAAAGAGAGAGTTCGAATTTGTGTGTTTTTTGTGATACATTTTTTTTTTATCCAAAAATGTAGTCTTGACTATATCTCTACACTTACTGTAAACTAAATCTTACCCATCAGTAATCTTTAAAATCAGAGGAAATAATGAATGAAACTGACGTTTATCAGCACTTGTATGGCTACAGAAGACACGTAAAGCATGAGCCATATGAACTTTTGTGGTGTTTTTCCTCCTTCATAGGTTAGAAACAACATGAGGGTGAGTGAGTAATGAAAGAATTGTCTTTAAAAAACAAATGTGCTTTAACACATGCTGATTCTCCTTTGTTTGTCTCCATGAACATGTTTGTGATGGTAGCTGGTGACAGGCATCCGGTGCGGATGTCAAAAAACTGTCTTGGAGCCCAGGAATACTTATTTGAATTCTGACAATTGTGGATAAAACAGGTCAAGGCACATTTGTTTCAAGGACATATTGTAGGACAATTCCCATTTATCAGTGCATGTCCCTATTATCAGGGTTTTACCCCAAGAAACTTTTGTCCACTGTATTTACCAAAGTTTTGCTGTTAACACTAGTGGATGGAGTTTGAATTTAAGTCAGTTTTTTCTAATATTGCTGGGCTCAACGGATGTATTCGTGATTGGCTTTATAATGTGGGTCATGTTGTTTGATGATTGAGTTCTTTGCAATATAGTAAGACTCTGTGCGTTTGAGTCAATGGCTAGTTCCAACAGCAGCTGCAGACTGTGAGAAACTTGCTGTGTTGTTGAAGGTGCAAACCTGAGCCGTCTCTGAAGATAAGGCTTTTCCTCCATCTGCAGTGTCTGATATGCAGCTCCACTGTAACAGGCTTTGCGTTCAGAGAGTTTCCAAGCCGCTTTGGTGCCACAGCTGTCAGGGGACATCAGCCGAGGTTTCCTAAATTGATCAGGCGCTGAGAGATTACTGGTCAACAACAACCATTTCTCCCCAGTCTCTCAAATCTCTGCCCACACACACATACTAAAGCCTGGCCTCTAACGGAGGATAAATAGATCAGACTTTCTCTCAACATGAACCTTCCTATCTTGTTGTGATACAAATGATCATTATCAATCTGTCATTTTTTATTTGTCTTTTATAGGTTTGTGTGATTCCATATGTGTATGTGCGTTAGATATAAATTCTAATTTATATATGCATTTATATTTCCCTTGCTTAAGTATGATGATTTGCTCAACATTAATTTTTCAAAAATCCTCCTTTGTGTGATGCTAATCTGCAGTGATCGGTATGATTGGTCTTATTTTCATTTTATCATGCCTTTAAAGCAGCGTTTGTGAGTGCAGTGCTGCTTGATGTACAGCGTTACCGGGGAAGCCCCTATTTTTACTGCTCCTAGTGGCCAGAGCCATTGAGAATCAGAGCTGCGACACACTAGGATCTTGCTGCCATGTGGTCACGTGGTTCATGCAGCTCTCAATAGTTCCAAACAACTCTGCTCTGTCAATATATGTTTGACTGGGTTTAAGTAGGATAGACAGCAGTCAGACAGCAGTAAGCATGGCCTCACTGTACCTCATTCAACCTCCTACAAGAAGAGAAAGATTGCAGAAAGACTAAAAACTTAAAAATATGAGAACTAGCATCTGGTTATGATCGCTATTGAGGTGTTTCTCACGCTATCTAACTCCAAATATAGCATAACTACCTATTATCTAAAATTAAACATTAACTATAATGCTTTTCATAAAATACAACTACTGGCCTGATTTCTGAGTGGTGAAAAGAATGCAAAAAACTGCTGTAATTTCCTAAATTTTCTGGTGAATATTCTTGAGAAGCACTGAAGTGCTGAACTATTCGTTGTTTGGAACTATTGAGAGCTCCATGACACGCTTTACTTTAGCATTCCTCAGTTCTTATGGAAGCCTATGGGAGTTTCGCAACTCAATGGCTCTTCCAACACAATCTCACGAGCAATTCGTACATATTCATACAAAGTGCCAAATTTGTGCCAATTCGTACTAATTCGTATGACCTCACTCGTACGATTTTGTATGATTTGTCTAAAACCACGTGATGGGTAGCTTTAGGGGTTGGGTTTAGGTAATGTTTAGGTAATTCGTACAAATTCATACAAATTGGCATCTCGTAAAATACGTACGATTTAGAATAAATCGTCAGGTCAGGTCGTACAAATTCATACGAATTAGCCACCTCGTAAAATATGTACGAATTGCTGTGAGATCAGGTTGGCTCTTCTAGTTGCAAAGACTGAATTTGCATTTTCGTCAACGAAGGGTGTCATTCATTCAGCAGCGCTTCCTATGTAACTGTCAGTGTGGCTGTAGCACTCGTGGGGCTCGCAAATCGATCTATGATGCTTCCAGCCCCATGCTTCCCTGTAGGTATGGTATTATTGGGATGATACTCATCATTCTTCTTCCTCCAAACACGGCGAATGGAGTTAAGACCAAAA
>JAUMHR010000056.1:6841596-6853937 GCA_032361145.1 Enteromius fasciolatus
GCTAAACCGTGACAAAAAACGTAACAGTCATACAATTTAAGGGCCGTTATTGTAACCCCTCTACGTTTTGCACTTTGCACCAACGTAGTCAGGGTACGTTTTTATATGAGACTGGGTTGCATTATCTGAGGTGTATTTAGCAAAATGAATTACAGATCTACTTGACCTTAGGCCTTTTTTAAAGTTAGGGCTACTGTAGCCATCTGTAACTCAAATGTGCGAGTCAAGCAATCAAATAAAAACAGCCTTTTATGCTGCTTGATACTGCAAACTTGTGTATTATTTTAATTCATTATCGTAAACACACTGGTTTGCAGATCAATAGGGGTTTTTTTGTTATGAAGTGTTCTTCTAAATGAATCGGAAGCCTTGCATGTTGAAAGAAAATAGTTTAGGTGGCTAATGTGGATCAAATTAATTGTGAAATGTATATTCAAGTATCATTAAGGGGTGAGAGAAATCCTCCTGTTGGCCAACAGCAGCCGGCTCTGCCCAGAGAGAGCATCCACAAGCAGGCACTGGAGAGTGAGCAGGGCCCAGTCTAATCTTCAGCAATTCTGCTATTATTTACTCTATCCCATCAAAGTCTCGTGTCAAAGCATAGCCATTGTAAATAGCTAAGGGTCTGGCGTGGGGGCAGTTTTGATGAGTCAGTGGGTCTAAAACCTCCACAATAGGCTGCACATGGCGCACAATAGCGAAGGCTAATGCGTTTTTTCTGTTGGCTCCTGCTGAGTGTGCAGGCCTGATGCGCATTATGCACTAAATGAGGGGCCCTGTCCTATAAAAACACTGGACAAGGGCTTGGCCACCACATTGATTATACTGGATCTGTCCCACCTCAGCACGTGAGTATGCCACTGTCTTAGCCCTCAAAGTGAAACATCAGATTACTGTACAATGCGAAAGAGCACAGCCAGAGCAAATGAAAAAGATCATGCCAGCCGGAAACACTTACTGTCAACACTCGATCCAGGAATCGATTTTCACAAGAATCTCTCACATGGGTGCATGAATTCACGTTGTGGTCTTGGTTATTCCCCTCTCCTCTCCTCATTTTTCTGATAGAGAGTGCGGTGATCGACAGCAGCCATGAATCCGCAGGAGCAGTTGGAGCAGAGGGGGAAGTTTAGGATGACCGTGTTCGAGGAGGAAAACTTCCAGGGCAAGAGCTGTGAATTCAGATTTGAGTGCCAGAATATTCTGGACAGAGACTTCAGAAAGATTCGCTCCATTAAGGTGGAGAACTGCCCGTAAGTGTAGATTCTGGACATTTTTTTAATGTGCAAAATATAAAGCAGAGAGGATGTATTATTGCCATGTTCAGTATTAGACATGTATATTTTTATTAATCAAAAGTGAGATGATCAACAGTGAGATATTTGTAAAATAAGATGATTTATGTGCACATATATAATATATATACATCTGTTTTTTAATGCATCAAATGGCAGTAAAGACATTTCTAATGTTAAAATTATTTCTACTTCAAGTAAATGCTACTCTTTTGAAAAACAGCAAACACAAAAGAATTTTAGCAGCAGAAATGTTTTATAAATTTGCAAATAACAAAAAAAAAATATATATATATTAAAATATAATTAATTAAATATTAAAATATATTAAAATTATATATATATATTATATATGTGTGTGTAAAAATATCATAATAATATCTGAAGGACCACGTCAATGAAAACTGGAATAATTGCTGCTTTGCCTTCACATAAATAAATGACATTTTAAAATACATTAAAATAATAATAATAATAAATTAAAAGTTATTTAAAAATGTAATAATGTCAGAATATTAATATTTTCCTATTTTGACCTGGGTGAGCCTAAGAGGCTAAAAATTATTTCTATAATTATCTATAATTATAATTAAAAGAATAAGCATAATGATATGTATTGTTGTTATTATTGTTATTATATAATTACAACATTATTGTTTTTTTTATTGCGTAATATATGCCTATATTAGAATTACAGTGACTATTTGTATCTACTTGATAGCAGTGCCCCACAAAACCACCTAATATTTATAAACAAAAACTCACAGCTCATAGTAACTATAGATTCAATGCTGTTTTTTGGTATATTTATATAAACTGGATCAACAACAGAGAGATAGCAGTGATAGTTCGTGTGGCTGGCAGCTGCCTGCTGTGGTGCGTCTGTCAAAGATGACAGATGAGCTGATAAAAGAACACAGAGCCGCTCCATTCAGTCCACACCATTGTGTTTGCTTTGCTTTTGTGTCCTGATCAGTAGAGATCTCAGCCATGTAAAACGCTGTTGTTTCCTGGTTTGCGTTTGACTATGGCATTCTGTCTCTCTCAGCTGGGTGGGGTACGAGTATCCTGAGTTCCAGGGCCAGCAGTTTATCCTGGAGAAAGGAGACTATCCCTGTTACCAGGCCTGGAGTGGAAACAGCAGTTACAGAACAGAGCACATGCTCTCTTTCAGACCTATTAAATGTGCTGTAAGTTAATCTCGGGGCAACATTATGTAAAATCTGTGAAGACTTACTCCGCCTCATCATCTTTGCAATTTGGTTTACTTCATAACAATATCCTCAAAATCATCACCTCTGTGATGTCAATTCCCATACTCACCTCTCCCTGACAGAACCACAGTGACAGTAAGATTACCCTCTATGAGTGTGAAGACTTCATGGGACGTAAATTTGAGATGTGTGATGATTATCCCTCCATTCAAGCCATGGGTTGGTGCAGCAAGGAAGTTCCCTCAATCAAAGTCAACTCTGGAGCGTAAGTCACCTCAGCTTTTTAAAATCATTGTCATTAATAAACTAGGAGAAATAGCTAAATATTGAATAACTAATTTAATTTAATTATTCAATATTTTTGAATGTTCATTAAAAAAGCCAGACAAAAATGCATATGCATTTATTTAGATGTATGTACATATATATATATATATATATATATATCTGTGCTGGGCAACGATTAATCAGAATTAATCGCGTTCTAAATAAAAGTTTTTGCTCATTTAATATATGTGTGGGTGCTTTAGGACAAGCACATATAGTATTTTTTTTTTTAATAATTACTTGTATGTACATTTATATATTTATATTCATATTATCTGTATTATATATAACATTATACATGCACGTGTGTATTTATATATACACAATAAATATACAAAGTACATGCACACATATTATGTGCAAACTTTTGTTTAGGATGTGATTAATTGCCCATTGCTAATATATATATATATATATATATATATATAATTGTCTTTCACACTCAAATTATGTAGAGTTGTGTCCTTTCTGGATCTCCATTTTTTTGTGACAAATAATGCATCACCAATGCAGCAGCTCCCTGCACACAGTCGTATTTGTGTGCGGTGCAGTAAATGAGATTTGCCCTTTTCTCTGGCAGCTGGGTAGGCTATCAGTTTCCCGGTTACCGTGGATATCAGTACATCTTTGAGAGGGACAGACGCCAAGGAGAGTACAGATGCTACAACGAGTACGGCACCCAGGCACACACCAATCAGATCCAGTCTATGCGCAGAATTCAGCAATAAGACCCAACACCACTGTGTACACCATGTCATGCCGTGTCAATACTATAGGCAATAAAGACATTATTTAAACTATAGTAAAAGAGTGCTTGTGGCAATTCCTTGCTTCCTTACATCTCTGCTTAATTCATGGATCTGCTAAGGGGTCATTCTTGATGTACAACAAGCAGATTTGATGCTTCTTTTTTTTTATTTACATAGTTATATGTAATTAGAGCTGGCCTCCCATGTTTTTAGATAAATGTAATCCTGCAGACATTTTTGCTTTCTCTTAAATAGTCAGACTAGACTGATGGAGGAATAAGCCACTTTATTATATTTAACAATTAGGATGCTTTATGCCAGCTGAACAACAAAAACTCTTGCCCTACACCAGCTATATGATGGATGCTAAATGAGACTGTTATATAATAAACAAGAGCATGATTACCTTTATGTTAATGCCTCATTTTTTGTTCTTTGTGGACCTGCTCTAGAGGATTTCAGCTTCATTCACCTAAGTATTCATATAAAATGTATACTTAATTTCTTTAAGTATATACACATTTCTATTTTTCATATATAAGTTATATATAGAAAGTAATTATTTATATTTATATTTATATATATATATATATATATATATGCATTTTTATATGTAAACAACGGTGGACTGAACGTGGACTAAACAAATAACATAAATATATGTCATTACTATCAGTCATGTAAATTTCCTATTTGTTCTCCAGCCACGTTCAGGATTGATGTCGATAAAGCGAGAAAAAGATAAATATTATGTGTATATACAGACAGAAAATATGATGCAACCCATAAGTATGGAAAATAAAAAAAAAATGGGGGAGGGGATTTAATGTACTTGAAATGAATGATGAGCTGATGTCTGGAGCTGTCCGAGGTCCTGACCTTTGTGAATTAAACACATATTCTTTCTTGATTATATATATTTCATTATTAACAAACAGGTTAGACCTAATGCAACGAACGAATCTGTATAACAATGATGGGTTAACGGAAGTGCGGGTTCTTGTTCATCCAATCAAATGGTTCGTAACCCTGGGATCCGGGTGTGATCCGCCTCTTATTTGTTTGCGGTGTAACCGTTCAGGACTCCAGTAGTATTTGGCTGCACACACCCACTCACAGGATCAGATGTGGACGGAGCAGTCGCTGTTTGAACACCCGATCCCACACCCAGTCCAGGATCTCCTAATAAATGTTGAACTGTACACACCTTTATCAAATACACATCTCACACGAGCTGATTAAAAGTGTGCCACTCGTTCTTAGTGCAATGATTATAAGACAGACACGAGTGCTGAAAGCAGCTGGATCTGAGACAGGCTGCGGTCTGACATAAAAGGACGGGGTAAGTCAAATTATTGAGGGAGCAAATCAAGACACAAGACTAGTGTGGGTTAGTTTTGATGAGGAAATAGCAGTCAGGTTATACAGCTATATCACAAATCTAAGTAAATCGTTTTAATAATTAACTCTAAATATGCTATCTAAATAACATAAGTTGTAATCAAATAAAATACTTTAATACAAATTGTAGGCCTATTTATTACAGTGAAATCAAACTGATTAAAATGTTACATAAAATGAGAAGGAGAGCAGGGAGCAGGTAACACAGTTTGTTGAATCTCTGTAACAATATTGTTTATGCTATGAGTCTTAACTATAAATAGGCCTATATATTTTAAATATCTTAAATATAACTCATTTTTTAGCGTTTGCCTGTTTCAGATGATCGTTGTTTACCGTTGCTTCTATCGAACTCTACACTGAAACTTATAACAATCAGGCTATACAAAAGGCTGCAATTTATATTATTTTGGCTTAAAAATTTAAATTTAAAACGAAAATAACATTCAAGCAAAAAAAACAACAAAACCTTTTTCTAGGACTTTCACAGTGTGTAGCCTAATCCTACAGGTTCTGTACAGATATTACTTGATATTAAACCACAGTCAAATCTTAAGATATATGCCAGATTTCAATTTTTTTTTTTTTTATTCTTTATTTTTTGTTTATTTTCCCTTAATTCTCTAATTATGTGTTAATGTTCTCTAACTTAGGAGCGCGCACCAGCATGAAGTAACCCGTGTCTCCAGGACAAACTGAAGAATCGCCTTGCATCCGGGGCTTGTTTTAAGTTGCCTGCGATCTATTTAATGACTCAGGCAGCTAAAGCAAGTCTGGGACGCCAGAGACAACACGACAGTCACCCACCTGACTTCTTCACTCTTCAATACCAAACATTTAGGCCTAATTGTGTTGTTTTAAACAAGAACTCCACACTCCTGTACAGGTAGTCAGCAGTGGCATGTTTACTTGGCACAAGAAGAAAAAATCAAATAAAATATTTTTCTTCCTTTTGGGTTTTTGTTACTTTACTAGTTCACCAGTGAATGCCGTATGAATTATTGTCCAATATAGGGTCTACCCAATCTGTTCTTGTTGCTTTTATTTTAACAGTTAAGATTCACAGGGTAAAACACAACAGAATTTAAATCGATCGTTTCGTAATGTTAAGATTTGTTTTTGTAGAAAAAAGGTATGAATTATATTTCCTATATCAAGCACTTGTATAACAAAAACGTGTCATCATAATGATAACAGACCATTGCTATTGTTTAGAAAGATATAATATTACACGAATTTAGAAAGGTAGAATATTATGCGCTATAACAAAACATATTTCAAGTACGCATTATGTAACAGTCCGAGAGAAGCTATCATAAGGCAGGGCAGAGGGTTTACTCTACCATCTATTGCTCATTAAAGCAGCATAAGTTTGGGATAAAATGTTCTTGTTTACCATTATGCACTGAGGCATGGTTAAAGGTAAATATTCTCAACCAACATAGAACAGGCCTTTCTGTTTGCAAAGAGGTAAAAAGGCGGAAAAGAAAAAGGATCTGAACCGGTTTCCATGTCAAACACTTCAATTCTCCATAGAAACTCTGATCTTAACGCAGAAACTTTATTAAACCTTGATGGTGGATTGATAAGGCCGAATTTCTATCGGTTCCTTTTTATTGTGGAGACGAGGAGGGATGACAGAGGTAAATTGCTCTTTTAATTAAACCAATGCACCGAAGGAAATTGCTGTCTGAATATTGTCTCAGAGATGGGGCTTGTGACAGTTGCCTGGAAACTTCAATCTGTCTCACATTAATTCCAGATCACAGTTTTGAGATAAAGTTTAATAAAAATCTTTGCGCCAATGAAAGCCTACCCTTTCACGTCCTCCACCGCCACCACAATGCGACAGAACTGCGGAGGAAGCCTTATGTTTAACATGTATCTCTCAGGTACACAATCTTTTTGTGCGTAAAATGAGAAATATTGCTGAAATGACTGAAAAGGAAAGGGCGATGCTAGGGGTCCGCGGGTGCAATGCTGCGCACCATCGCCGGTGTCTCTGACTTCTCCGTCTGGAACGCATGTCCTCTTTTGTCGGAAATCGGATATCCTTTTTCCTGGACGCGTTTCCTGACCTCAGCGCTGAAGTCTGGGCAAATACATCGAGCAGCAACAAGACAATACTCATAATATTTAACCTCTTTTGCTGCGATTTGCTAGTTAATAATGGGTGACATTACGCGTTTTGTTTAAAATGACGAATCGCAAATACACAGACGGGGAAATATGTTTAATGCATCTGTTGCGTTTAGTGTTATTTCAGTATTTCAGAAGGCACTTACAATATCAATCACAGCTCAGCTCTAAATGTCAGACGTATTTTCAAACGCTTTCTTTCAGACCCTACGGAAAATCTTTTGAAGGAAAGCAAAAGCTCTTCTTGGACCCCCATCAACACAGGAGTTCAAAAAGGTGAGCGTTGCGATGAACTGTTGACAGACAAATGTTCTCATTTTCGTGAAAACAAAAAAACCCATTGTGTGCATTTTTTTCTTTCTTTCTTTTATTGTATTGTTGTAATTTTTGCAACCGTTTCTAAATCACTGACATTGTTATTTATTGTTGTTTTATTTATTGCTCTTGATGTCTGGGTGATCTGAAAGGCGTCTTATTATGCATTATTATTATTACATTCAGAGGTCTGACTGCTTATTTGTGATTTTATTTCACTAGCTATATATTTATGATGAGGGCTATTTTTTTCTTTTCATTTTGAAAAGAATTTATTAAAAATAAAAGTCTTTCATGTGTGAACCATTAAGTGTTCCCAAAAGAAGGTTCCTTGAATATGTCTTAGAACATTTAAGTTCTAATTTAAGGATTTTTTTTTTTTTTTTTTTACAAAGAACGGTTCTTTATGGAACAAAAAATACCAATAAAGAACCTCTTTTTTAAGAAGACATTAAGCATGTTTTGTTAAGCTTTTAAAGAATGCCCTTTACTCTCGCTCTTTATAACTTCCCTACATTTATGTACGCCTACTTTACTTGCATTGTAGGAAGTGGACAAATCCAGCTATGGCAGTTTCTTCTGGAGCTGCTGTCTGACAGCGCCAATATGACCTGCATCGCCTGGGAGGGCACCAATGGCGAGTTTAAACTCATAGACCCAGACGAGGTGGCCAGACGATGGGGGGAACGCAAGAGTAAACCGAACATGAACTATGACAAACTGAGCAGAGCTCTGCGCTATTACTACGACAAAAACATAATGACCAAGGTGCACGGAAAGCGATACGCGTACAAATTTGACTTTAATGGCCTGGCGCAAGTGTGCCAGCCTTCCTCAACCGAACAAGCTATTTACAAATTCCAGAGCAACTTCGCTCCCCTCCAGTTTTCAGGCATTTCCAAACTCAGTCTGGTTGCTCCAGGAGCTGGTCCGTCGGGGTTCTCATACTGGCCCGGATCTCCTCCGACCCTGTATCACAGTCACAACCTGCAGCCGCCAGGACCCTTCGGTGCCGTTTCTGCGTCACATATAAGTTGCGTTAACAATATCAACAGTTTACATAACCTGAATAACATCAATAGTCACTATAACTGATTTTTCTTTCATTTGCCACGTGAGTGCGCGCTGATAGACTAGTCTACGCAAGGCTATATTCGAAAGCGCCACTGATTTAAACATTGTAGACTATTATTCCAATCATACCCCAGATAAGAAAAAATAAAAATGCCTTTATTCGATTGAAAGGATAAATTGGGAAAGGCATTTAGTGGATTTTTAACGTTGATTAAGATAAGAAAGCAATTTAGCGCCATCTTATGGAAAACAAAACACCATTGCTGGTTCGCTGGTTAATTCATCATTAAAATCAGCTGGATAACATTCAGTCTTCATAGCTTTCTCTGCAGCAGTGAAGAAGAAATGAGCGCAGTGTTGGAGAAAAGTCAGCAAGGTATGAGAACAAAATGGTAAGAAGCAAAAATATGTTCGCTACTCCACTTTTGTAACCGAGCATTGTTAACACGCGTAAAGCGCTTTGATATTTCCTTATTTATTTAACGTCGACATTGACTCGTGAACGGTGGCTGAATATTAGGTATAGGGCTACATTTTAAAAGCGCTTGCCCTAATAAACCCTTTTTTCGGTCCACTTATGCACGAAAAAACTACATTAAAATGTAAAAATAAAAAACTGTTGTTTTTTGTGTGTTTCTGTGGTCAAGGTAGCCTGGGTGTTCTTTGCTGTTTAGTTTCTCTCAATCTAGAATTTGTGTCTAGACTCAAAATATCAAATTTGCGCTTAAAATACACTTATCTTAATAAAAAGTATTTTATATTATTAAGCAAACGTTTGGGGGTTTACAACTAGGCCTATTGGCTAAACTATAGGCTAAAGTTGAATAATAGGCTATATTTAACTAAATGTACTAATAGGCATTGTAAAAAGAAAAAAATAATAAAGCGGCTTAATAAAAATATAGGGGAAGGAAAATATTATCGCATAAAAAGCGGAAGGTTTCCCCTCTCCCTCAAGACAGAAACAAGCGGCGTCTGTGCGCGCTCTTCTGAACACAAGAGGGCGCCATATCTCTACATTCAACCATAACCTCAACTATGTGAGGCAGCGCTAGGACAGTGGATTTCAAACCTGTCCTGGAAGCACCCATGCCATTTTATCAGTGTCTACCTTATCAGACACACCCAGTACATGTCTTGCAGGCTCTACTGACTGGCTGATGAGTTGAATCAGGTGTGTATGTTAAAGGAGACATACAAAATATGCTGGGCAGGGGTGCCTCCAGGACATGTTTGAAAACCACTGCCGTAGGACATCCTTGCAGCTGCATATATCGCAAAAACTAAAAGGTTCAAAGAGGGGAAATTAGATCATTTTCATGTAGTGTATCAAGACTAAGATATCTAAATGGCAATGCATTTCCTGTTTTGTGGAAAATTGTTTCCTTGTTTAATTGGCCAGTAGCTCATATGATGTCACAAGCGAGGAATTTCTTCAGTATTTCTGTGTATTGTGAGGAGACCCATAAGTCCCATCAGTGTGATCTGCATGTCAATAGCAGCTCTACTGGGCTCTGCCATTTATGGCAGGATTTGTTTGCACTGACACACTGGACCTATTTTAAATCCAGCTCTAGTCTGGCCAACAAACTCCAGCTTAGAGAAAGTGCCTGCACAGACTTGGATACAGCCCCTTTAACATAATATGCTCAAACAGTATTTACGCCATTGGACAAGTTGTCACAACATAACCTGCATATCTATTTTAAGTTTTTATTCTAAATTTAAAGAGCAAAACATTTTGTTGTGACAACTCTGTATAGTGAAGACAATATTTATAAGGGTATTCTTAAGGCATTATTATGAATGCATAATGCATTATAAATAACTTTATAATATGTTGTATAATATTATGAATATTCATAAGTACAATTTTAATGTGTTATAATATTTACATATTTGTGGTTATAGCTTTTAAGAGTATGATCATTTTTAATAAACACGGTTCATCCACTTAAGATGGGTTATATTTCTCATAATGCATTATAAGTCTCATATCTTGCTGTTTTACTTGCGTTACTTTACTTAAAGCAGAAAAATATAACTTATATACCACTTATAAGTAATAATATATATATATACAATCAGCCATAAGAACAGACATCAGATCAGATGAATGTGTAATATGCTTTGAACATTTATTTTTATATATATTACCAGTTTAAATATTTTGATGGTACCCTTTAGACAGCTGTTGATAAGTAACTCTGCAACTACATATCAATAGCCTTCATTACAATATTAGTGTGTCTGCTAGATATATGCCAACACTTTGTTTTGATGGTTCCTCAACAGACATGAGTATAGGATACTTTGCAAGTATGTGAATACTCCTACCTATGTCTACCTCTATGTATACTCTTAGATTTATATAACAAACAGTTTTTTTAGTTGAAAGTATCAGTTACGTAGCTCACATTAGCCTCACATGAAACACCTGCACCTAAATACTCACAAGATGTTATAAGGTACTGTGTCTAGATATGGTATAGTCCTTTATAAATGAAGTAGATTTACTATGGTGTTCATAAATAATCATACTCTTAAAAGTTACAGTAAGTAAATATTATAATTTATTATAATTGTTTCAATGATTATACTGTACATGAGGTTATAACACATTATGCTGTTTTTTTATTCATTCATTATAGGAATACTAATGTATCATAAATACAGGCTTCATAGAAAGTGTTACCTTATATTCTTCTCCAAAATAAACAATAAACATCCAATGCATTTGTTAAACATATAAAGGTACTACATAGAAAATGTTTTTAATATGGTTTTAACTATAGTGTTTAATACAATTTCCATAAAATGCTACAGAAATAGTAGCAGTCAAATACAGTAGAGTAATTAAATGTACAGTTTTTTTAGTTATTATTATTACTAAAAAATAGTGCCCTTTTTATTTGAGCTATGTAGGGAAAGTGAAAATGTAAACAATAACAACAAAGAGCATCTAATCTATATATAAAGTCTACCCTCCGTAGGTCTCCTCAGTGTTCACTAAGATAAATCGCTCTTATAATAAGCTCTCCTGAGCTCTAGGGTGTCATTGAGTAGGTGAATGTACAAGAGTTAATCTGGACATTATCTGTGCTAAGTCCGGTGCAGCAGCTTTTGCATAACACACATGTGGGAGGAAAACATTTCCAATCTCTTCTGCCTTAAACAAGTGTATAAAATCAAACATGTTACGTTATTATAAATAATAAACTAACAGGTAATGTTTCAAGGCCCAATGCTTTAGTTTCTTAGATTGTGTTTGCAAGTATGGTGCCACTTGCTGGTCATGTTGGGTCAAGGATAAATGCTATCATTAAAGGAAGAAGAAGAGCAATCAGTCTAATTCAGGATTGGTAATGGTTTTTAGCCCCCTAAAAGGCTGCTGAAATAATTGTTTCTGGTAAACACAGCCCTCTGTGACAGAAGAGGAGTGTTGGCTGGTAGCCCCTAGAGAAACCTTAATGAGCAGTACTGCTTTGAATCTGTCTGTGTGATCCAGTGACTAACTCCAAGCAAGTGGGCTGCACTGAATGTATCATCCATTCAAGTCAGTCACGGAACGCCCACTCTCACTCTATATATAGTCAACATCCTCCATCTCGCTCTCCCCCAGAGAAACTGTGCAATCTGTGGCTAATTATTTCATACTGAATGCATAAGAATGTAGGCAAAAATATCATGTTTGAAACATTTTATATTATTAAAGTATCTGTTAAGTTATTAACCACCGCCATATCACCATGCAGCCCAAGCCTGGTTGCCCACTGAAGCTAAGCAGGGTTGAGCCTGGTCAGTACCTGGATGGGAGACCTCCTGGG
>JAUMHR010000056.1:6854037-6866702 GCA_032361145.1 Enteromius fasciolatus
ATTAAAAATCCCATGACACTCATCGTAAAGAGTAGGGGTGTAACCCCGGTGTCCTGGCCAAATTCCCACTGGCCCTTCATGGCCTCCCAATAATCCCCATCCATTGATTGGCTGTATCTCTCTCTCTTCTCCACTGTAGCTGGTGTGTGGTGAGCGCACTGGCACCGTTGTCCTGTGGCAGCCGTCGCATCATCCAAGTGGGTGCTGCACACTGGTGGTGGTTGAGGAGAGACCCCCCCCCCCACATGATTGTAAAGCGCTTTGAGGTGTATGGCAATACACAGTAAAAGCGCTATATAAGTGTAATGAATTATTATTATTATCTGTTTTCAGGGATGTTTACAACACGAGCGATAAATGTGGATAAAGGTAGCTGTAACAATAATGAACCATATTAGCATTATTTTAACATATTGATTATCTTAAGCATGTGCTGCAGTTCTGTCGTCTGTCACTTTAAATGCTTGAGTTCTTTGAATTCTGATTGGCTGTCTGTTGTATCGTTTATTAGCTAGAAAACAAGATTAAAGTTGATTCCAACTGTTTTGTTCCTCCGTGCCGTTATTGTTATGGTTATGTTGTGGACTCTGCTCATTTTTACATGTTGTATGAATGTTTTATTATTATTATTATTATTATTTTTTTTTTTTATATCTCTAATAGGCCTTTTTATGGATTTCTGTTGTAATTAATTCACCTTCATGTCATTCCAAGCCTGAATGAATAATTTTAACTAATTTGTATGGACTTTTATTCTGTTTGGAGCCTCTGGTCGCTATATGCTTTCACCGGATGTAAAGAGCAGCATTAACATTTTTTAAAAATTCTTCTTTTTGTTCCATACATGCAAAGATCGTGTTGGCTTAGTAGCCTAAATAAATACATAAAATGGTCAATAAATTCAAACACAAATGTTTGTCTGACCTATTGCTTTGAACAAAAGAAGTATATTCTTCATTGAAAAAAGTATAACATTTAGATAAGTTGGAAAGGAAGTGCTGCTTGACATGCTTATAGGAAAGGTGTTTATGCACTGACCTGCTAAAAGAGTATTACTGACACTTTGATTTCCGATGTGATATAACATATTTCTACTAATCTGGGATCAGTTAGTGGAAAGACTTAGATAAGACCTCTTATATACAGTATATATAGCCAGGGGACAGTGTCATAAGGTCAAGCTGGTGATAGCTACTGAAGACAGCCTCCTGACAGATTAAGGAACCATTTTAACAAGTACAGAAAAAGAACTAATCCTGTGCTTGGCACTTTGGTTAGGGTCTCTGGGGTAATCACTTGTTTACTGAGGATCCTGGAGTCTTCATAAGTGCAACTAATGATGCACGGCTATTCAACAGATAAAACATATTAGTGTCAGTAATATTGTTTTTAAATATTATGAATCAGTTGTCCCCCATTTAGAACTGAATTCAAGTTAATTAAGAAATTCTGGAATTAGAAAACTTTGAAAATTGAAATTCCATTTTTTTCTTTTTAATTTGGTAAATAAAACATTTGAAGTTGGAAGGAATACAGTTTCAGTCTTTCTATGTCAAAATGTGGATTTTTTTGTCATTATTTATGAAATATAGGTTACAATTTCTGGTTGCAATAATAATTTCTAAATAGTTTTCAAAGTATTTTTAGATAGACTGAAAAAAAAAACAATTTGCACTCAAAATTGACTATCAAATTTTATAAATATTTAAGAATTGGCAAATGAACAACATTTTGAAGTAAAAAAGGCTGCCTATGGGAGCTGTGTTGTAGCCATGGGGGGAAACGAGGTAGCCTATTTGCATGTTGCTTACAACAGAAGCTGTAAAAATAGTTCCAAAACTGGGACGTTTTAGTTGACGGCTAGATAATTTCCTACTTCAAAACTACATGGCGCAAAATACCCTCCTTAACGCGTATTTCGTGTGGGCACGCGCTGCTTGAAGACGAAGCGCGTGAGTTTCCGCAGTGCCGTGAATGAGCGATCCTGCGGTTACTATAGCGACAGACTAGAGAGATGAAGCCCTAGTTCACTTGTCTTCCGCTGACCCAGAGAAACCCCTCTCACAGACTGCAGCAAATTCCGGCCAATGAACTCGGAGATCATTGAGTGTTTTATCCACAACTCTGCGAGACTCGCTCATTCTTGCTTTCAGGTGAACGGGACTTCTGGGTGATGAAAAAGCCCATAGAAAACAAAGCCGCAGCCTTGGATCGAAGTCGTCAACAGGATTGATCTATTAACTCTAGTTTAATAATTTCTATTAGTTTCCTTTCTTTTTCAAAATACATATACAAACGCGTAGAATAAACATGGAGGAAAGAAATATAGATTGTAAGTCATAAGAAAAAGTAACAAGTGACTACGAATGTATTTGGAGTTTTATTGTACACTGTAGAGATAAAGGATTAGGTGACTTGTCCCAAAGGTCAGCTGAACCTATATAATCTTAAAATATGTCGTCAAATGGCACGTGGTCAGTGCATTAATGAGCTTGTGCATTATCGATCAAACCAGTCAGACTGGGGTTTATTTCATTCAAGAAAGAGCACTGAAGAATCATGTCAAAGTATATAAACTCCAAGCACGATCATTTTCCTCAAACCAGTGTGAATCAAAACAATAAGATCACCCAAGAATTGGCACGTAGAACATCTCAGTGAAGAGAAAACACTTTCAAGTTTCAAATCCAGAATGGCTGGAGACAGGCTTCTGTCAATAGAGCGAGTGAGCACAAATATAGGTCAGCACCTTGGATAGTTCCATTCAAGTGGAGCATCATCCTCCTGAGACCCAGACAATCACTTTTAATCCTTGATATAGCAGCTTCCAGATTTTTTAATAATAATGTGGCCGGTATAGTATAACATAAATGGTGTATATGTTTTTGGAACTAACCGAATATTATGTTTGAAAGGCTACACCAAACACTTAAATTATGTAAATATTTCTAAAGCAACATTAAAAATATACAACTTTTCTTTAGGTCTCAGGAGAATAGTGACCCAGATAACTTAGAAATGACAGATGAGGCTGACAGTTACATGGAATAAACGTTGTGCCTTCCCTTTTTTATGAATGACTGTGAATCACAGCAACAGATGTAAATTTATAGGACATGCATAAAACTGCAGCTACACCGGTGAAGCCATGTTGGCTATTACAAATCACTTCACCGGGGCTACTTAATACTGTTAAAACAAAGCCAACACGACATCATAAATACTAAACTGAGAAATCGGCTCAAGGTGCAACCTAACAGTCATTCAGGAAGAGCTGATTACAATTACGTCCAATAAATCAGAAGTAATTGATCTCTGCTCAGATTCTGAGCACACTTAGCGATCCACTTCGCTTGCATCCTTCTTATAATCTCCTTCGTTTTTTAAGTCTTGAAAAACCTCTGTAAAAAAGTGCGGATCCATGTTTATCTGCAGCATTTTGCCGCTCAGTTTATCGATGACATCTAACGAACGTTCCCAGAACACGTCCTTATTGGTGTCGACCATGAAGGGCTTGAGAGGGTACGAGATCTCGTTCCCTATGTATGAATACGCCAGATAGAGGCAGGTCAGAAAGGTCCCGTGGAGTTCACGTGGATTGTCAACATCCTCGGTCACGGTTTCCCTAACGAGCAGATAGACAAACACGAGGTTGGCAGGCGTGATAAACCCGTGGTCCTGCCAGCCCTGTAACAGCAGAGTCCTGTCCACGTTTCGGAACCAGAGGATAACCTCGTTTGGGGTGAGTTCCCTGACTTTGCCGCAGCGTTTGCACAGGAATTCGCCCAGACAACGCAGCAGCTCCCCGGTGGAGGCCTGGACGATCACGCGCCTCGGTGAGACTAGCGACCGGCTGCTGGGCTGCTTCTGCACCGACACCAGTTGCTTCGCCGCTGGAGTGTACTGGTCCTGATCCTGGCCCGGATGAGGAGGGACCGTGGGGATGGGCACCGCGAGAGGTCCATTCTTCGTTTTCTTCTCGGACTGTTGCGATTTCCTGGAGTTCTCCTGATTCAGATGTTCGACCTGAGTGTCGCTGCTCGCTGGCAGAGGAAGAGGATCCGGACTGACTTTCTTGGCACTTTTCTTCTTACCTGACGCAGTCACTAGCCGCTTAAATGTGAGCGTGGACACGACCACTGACTGCTTTTTAAGGCTTTTCTCTATTTTCCCGTTGGCTTCGTCTCCTCCATCTTTCAGAATGGTCCCCTTAGTCGCTATAGGGGATATAGAGAGCACGGTCCCCATATCGCAGAGCGCGCCGACAAAAAATGTTATTTTACGGCCCTGCGAGCGCGGAGACGTCGCGGTGGAGATCGAACGAATCAGATCACAAGGGCAGCTCCATTTGGTTAGTAAAACCGGCAGGTTTGCAGGTGGACTGACAGCCTATCAGAAATGAAATTCCAGAGCAGCCAGACACTCCCTCCACTCCTTCTGCATTAGTGACTGCAAGCCAGTCCTGCATTGCCTACCTCAACTAGAGGGGATTTGTGGTGAGCCAAACCAATCTGACATCAGCTTCTGCTAACCGGGATTATCCCAACGTGTCTGCGTAATTAGCCAACCTCAGGGCTTCAGAAGACGAATGACAGACCGAAGCACCAATAGAAGCGAACGCCTGCGTTCACATTATCACTTCAGAAGGTGGCATTTTTACACCGCATGAGCCAAGTATAGTTGCGCTATTCTCAGACAGGGCACAATTCTCTCCTCAGCTCTTCCATTTAACCTACTTAACACTGAAATAGTTGAAAAGGAAAACAATGATTAACAAAGATAAATGTAATGAGAAATTGTTTTAAAAAAAAAAAGGAAAATTGCTATTTGTTAAAACTAATATTTGGCCCAGAGGGTCTCCTAGACATTTAAAAATCATTTTTGGAAAACGTATATAAATTAAGTTAAACTCTTTGCACATGTTTTTGTTGTTTGGAACAACTCACTGAAAGCGAATTAATCAGTCCTGGCGGAAACTGAGGTTACATGAGTAGCCTACTCCTTTGAGTTTCCATGAGATTATGAAAGGAAACCCAAATTCATCAAGCTGCCCTGTCACACTTAAATCTGGATTAAGCAGTCAACATTAACATTTGCTCTGTAAATAGCCTATTTATGACAAATTGAATCATTCTTCATTATTCGTCAGGAGACACTGATAAGTGTTATACAGAGAAAAGACATCAAATGTCTCAAATCCTGTTTATACATTTACAGTTACATATAAGTGACCTTATAAAAGAGGAGGAACAAAACCAAATAAAAGAGCCAGTTTTCATATAATTCAAGGTTTATTAGACCGCTAGATTAACTTTCACACTAACACTGTTCCTGTGCAAGTTATTTGTTGGTCTTTGTCTTTTTGCTACTGACCTGCTGGTCTCTCGTCTGTGGCTCTGCTGAAGGACAAAAGGCCTGTCTGATCATAACAGCTGCAGGACAGATAAACTGTAATACAAGTACCTTTGAATTGGACAGTATTATAAGAAACAAAAATCAAGCATTTAAGGTTATATTTAAGTGGGTTTTAAAATAACTTGGTGCACATTATTACACAAATGAAATGCAATATATTGATTTGCTATTTATATTAAGAGTACTTTCTTTTAAAATATGTTATGCAACAAAGCACATAATGTGATAACAAAACACGCTCCAAAACTAGGACACAGGGAACTGAGACTCAGAGGAATTGCCTACAATGCTGCATCACACTGTTAGAACTGACAGTACTGCAGTCTGTCTAATGAATATTCAGTGAGAGGGTTATGAATATTCACCTCTTGCAGCAACCTTACACAGTTACTGTAAAAAATAATGTGTCTGTAAATAAAATTATTACATTTTTCTCTGTCTCTATCTGTCAGTCCAGCAGGCTACTTAAGGACAATGAAATTATCTTTTTTAACAACCAACCATAATCATATTGGCTGTGGTTAAGCATCTATTTTTAATCAATTAAATTACAGTCAGATTTGCCTAGTTTGTCAGTATTACCTAATTTCAGATATGAATCAGCATGACTGTATATCAACAGTTGAGAGACAACTGTTGAGGAGGAAGTACATGCTAAATCAAGGCAATTAAGGACATATAAGTTACATCTCAGATTTACAGTAAATTCTGTTTTAGATCGTCCTTTTATGAAGACTACTGGATATAAATTAAGGCTGTCCAGTACCACTGTCCTAATGTATTCTTTGAAGACACTCCTTGCACTCTCTCTCCACCTTGTGGTCAGTTTTGGAAATGCATCCTCCAAAACTGATAAAGCAAAGTTGGTTTAAAATTGGATGACACTGTCCAGCTTCATATGTCACATCACATATTACTCATAAATATCTGATCTTACAAATGTAGGTACATATATTGGTATTTATTTATATTTTTAAAGATTATTATTACATTGAAATATAAAATAATGTTTTGTGTATTGTGCTAGTCAGCTGTTTTTAAAGTTACATACATGATTTCTGTTTTTTGCAAATTAACACTTCATATATAGCCTACATTTAAATTTTATGTAAATGAATAAACATTTAAACTAAAAATAATTGTTTTAAATCATCACAACACTATAAGACATGTTTTGGATTAAGTGTAGGCTATTATTTAGTAAGTGTATTAACTTAAAGTGTTAAGTGAAGGCAAAAGAATTGAAATGTATAAATAGAGAAAATAAATTAAATTTCCAATATAGAAACCAAACAATTATGATAATAATAATAATATTACATTTTGAACAATAACCATTATAATACAGATTATTATTATAAAAATATAAATGCTAAAGTTTTTGAAACTCACATTTCAGTTCATGTAATCACCACATTATGTAAGGACAGAAGAGGGCACCATCTACTAAGTCTCAGGAGTGCAAGCGTTTGGAAGAAGTGCAAAATCCTGATGATAGGGAGAGACGATGATAGCCCCTGTCAGCAACACCCTTCAGCACCTCAGGCTAATATTTAATAACCCTAGGCAAGAGCTAGCGGAATTATACACCCACGGGGTCCCTATCTGTCTAATATTCTCGCTCATGACAGAATCCTGCTTTCAGCCAAGGCACTGCTGCCAACAGCCAAATCTCTGAACAAATGCTGACTATACCTCCCCAGCTGTTACCAGAGGAAAAAGCTCTTCATATAAAGGACAACCATTTATTCAATTTGTCCACATCTGTGGACATACTTGGAACAAGCACTGTAAAATTTCTAGGTGTTAATACAGTACAGTTTATGGAACTATGCAATACAGATTTAAGAATGCTCACACAACTGCATGCACAGAGTACAAGCACCACCCTTCCGCAATTAATTACTAAACATGTTAAGAGATTTATGGAAAGAACTATGAGCATATAATCTGTGCCAAGGTCAATAAAGAGAAAAAACTTAATGAACTTAACTATGTCATTGTGCACAATATGCTGTGGCTGTTTCATTTCTCTTGCCCTGTAAAGCATAAGAATCTGTCCACCTCTTTGTTGTGGGTCACATCAAAAGCAAAAACAGAGATCATGTTTCTGCTCTTATCACAGGGTTGTCCATCAGGACTCCAGAAAGGGCTTAGCGGCACAGCCAGGGGCAGGTGGGCGGCACAGCACATCTCTGATACTGCAGCTGGACAACACTGAGACGATAAGACAGAGAGGCCTAAACACACACACACACAAGTACAGAGCATGAAAAAGCGTTTTAACAAATGCACTGTAAAAAAAAAAAAAAAGATTCTGCATTATTGCTTCTTTAAAATCTATGAAAACTTTTGATTGACTTTGTGTTTACATTTTATAGTGGAAAAGGATTAATCAGAAACATTTAAACATTAAATTAGAAACAAAATTACAAAATAAAAAGACACTTTTTTTAATGTAAAAATGAGCATGGCTTCTTGTAAGTTCTGTTCGTCTAGCTTCCGGTGTAATCAGGGTCCAGCTATTTTTAGCAAAACACAGCTTGTTTTGCGGCTTGATATTGAATATTAGTGTGTCTTATCATGTTATTTCAATGTGTTATCTTAATTATGAAAACACTGGATTGTAGTGTAAACCGGTTTACCGTTCTTTTCTTATTTACCGGAAGTCTCAGCCATAAGCTTACTTCAGCGATACTCGACGAGGAATAGTTATGTCATCCACAGCGTGTCACTTGGGACAGGGCCACTGAAGCATACATCTTTCGGTGAGTAAAATGCCGAACAATTTTTTTTAGAAAGAACAAAACAAAGCGACTGTAGTTTTTTATTTAAAAGCTTAAACAAAAGCTGCCAGCTTTGTTTAACCTCACTGGGTCTAAATGAACATCAAACACTGGTTAATACTAATAAAGGCTCAATATGACCGGCCGAGCTCTCTTGAACACAGACACACCTGTCTTTGATCAAAGCCTGTCTTTGAAAGCCATGCACAGTGCAACGCGGTGTAGTCCTGTCATGCAAACAAACCTGACGCTATATTTAACTGGGCAGCTATCACTTGAAAGGCCTGTTTGTTTTTATCTGAGGCTGAAAGACATCAGACGGTATCTGCTGCTTTAGAAACACGAGGGGAGGAAATCCGTAAGACTGACTACTACCAAACTGAAAACTGTAATTGTATAGTTTTAGCCTAATTACTAAAGCTGTTACACTTCACTAAGTGTGTTGATTTATGTAATAGTTTCGGTTCTTGAATTTTGGTTTTGTCTTACCGCTTCTTCGTGTAGCAGTGAGGACTTTCTGTAGGTTACATCATTAGGCCAGTATAGTACCTCTTTGAGTAAATCATTAATTCATTCATTCATTCATTCAAAAAAAAAAAAACAAGCAAAGCTTGAATGAAATAGGAAACACTTATCAAATAGCCATCAATAAACACAATACACAATACAATTCCAAACCTCAAAAAAAAAAAAAAAAAACGTTCTAATTAATTTATTATGACAAAAACTGAGAATATTGCTGTTGTAATTTATGTACAACATTTTGGTCAAAATCACAAAGAAGCAAAATGCGACTGTCTTCTTGAGTCACTGAATTATTTGCTGAACTGAATCAGTGTTTTTGAAGCAGCTATTAGCCTACTGCTTGAAGATGTGCAATGGTTAATTGTTTTGTGGATTTCGGCTGAGATATTTTCTCTGGCAAAGACTTACTAACGTCTCTAAATAGTTCCTCTTGTTTGTTATATTGTTTCATAGTGTCACTGAAAGGATATCATTTTGTTGTTTATGGTCATGTGATCCTTGATGGATTATTGATACTCAAGATTGATGCACACAGTCTGATTGCAAATTATTATTCAGTTTATTAATACCATAAGGTGGACAAAGGATGCCAGGATGAAGGATGCTAACACTCTTCCTGAAATACTGATGACTACTATGCGATTAGATTACAGGACGATGGTTGATGTTATAATTACACCACATAACTTGAGGTTATTTTCTCTCTCTCTCTCTTTCTTTTTTTTGGAGTGAAATTGACTTTTTCAACATTTTCTTCATCTGTTGTCATTAGTCACTGTCACCAGCAACATTTGGCACATGACTGAATAATGCCAATAGGGTGCTGCTAGTGGAACAGAAATTGTAATTAAAGTAGTGAACATGTTGATGACTGTCACATGCTATTAAAATAGTTCCAGAAATGCAAGCAATCCGCTTAATATTTCTGGGGATATAATGTGGGATTTTGTGTATTTAAACTCACAGTAAATCAATATATCTTTCATAGGCTCGGTGCAAATGCGTTGAAGTAAACATTAACAAACCGCCTAAACGTCCCACTGATGAGTTCTTGCTGATGGTCTTTTGGGTGATTGGGTGCAGGTGATGCAGAGTGAGACCCCCCAGCTGGTGCTGTGTTTAAGTTTGTGTCTCATAGTCTAACTACTAACAATGGAAACCATATAGTCACAGTTTTCTCTTGATTCTACCTAAAGGTCTCTAAATCAGTGGACAGGTCCAAGACGCTGAAGAACAGATATAGGTCTTATTCATAGCTTAGCATTCTTCAGATTAATAGGTAATTTCTTTCTTTCTTTCTTTCTTTCTTTCTTTCTTTCTTTCTTTTTGCATAACTGTTTGATGTTAACAAATGAAATTGAGGAATGCTATGTTATGTTTTTATATATATATTATATAGAACAATAATGTAAAATGAAACATGAATGTTATATAAATAAATGCATTTGAATGTATATAAAATATTTTAAGAGATTATTTTTTTATTAAAGTTGACCAACTATTTTAATAATTGGTGTGACATATTCATTTTATTAAACGTAATTAAACCAATTACAAATACTTATTTGTGGCAACTGATGGGTGGTGATTCAATAGTTAAAATAACCTTTTAACCCTGGAAAATTAAGTAACGTTGTTCTTTAATTTGTGTCTTTTTGTAATTTATAATTATGACTTTATGTAAAAATTTCTCTATGTTGGGCTCATCCCACGGTGCATTGAACTTTTCACAACAACCTAAAACTGAGTATCAAAAGTGTATTAAATTGGTTTCATTTTTAATATAGGCGTACCACTTAAACAAAAAAAACAAAAAAAAATTAAATATTGGCCATGAATACCAGGACATGTGAAATGATACAATGAAAAATGTAACTTTACATTTGTCACTGTATGAAGTATCCTGTATGTTATTATCCGAGCAATGTATTAAGTGTTTACAGAACTATGCAGGCATTTGGAGCAGGGACTAGGTAGTCAAACTGTGAGTGCAGTCAAAATTAAGTTTCACCAGCAGATGGCATTGTTGTATGTTCGTGGCAAGCGTGAATGTTGAGTTCTATAAATCACTAGACAGCACCGGCCATGTGTTTGGGGACAGGGTCATGCTGAATACTGTGCCACTGCCAGAAACAACAGACGGATCCCTGATTCCATCTAAGTAATGCGGCTCATGAAAGGCCAAAGCCCTGTGATAAATCCATTACCCACAACTCCTGTAGTCATTGTCCCACCTCTTACTGACCTCCCAAAATAAACCCTAAAATCTTCCTCTCCCAGGGCTGGGAAACTCACTCGGACGTCCGATCAGCCGGAGAAATGTTCAACGCTTCATTTCAGGGCAAATGTATAAAAACGTTTATAAGATCATCACTTGGTGTCCTGTGGTCTTTTATGACACCAGTGAGTGACAAAGTGAGGGCGAGAGACACAGTGAGCAGATTCCTGCGCCCCAGGCCCATTTATCAGCACGTTTGAAGTACCGGATTGACACGGAAAGCACATGAAGCATAACTGCGTGTGTCCAGAAGTCGCTCTTTAGCTGAGAATCAACAGAATACTTCAGCATTTTGCTGCAAATCTAACCTACAGTAAATGTAAAGATGTTATTGAATGCATAGTTTAACTAATACTGTGGTGGGTGGTGACAACCTGTCTGCTATAAATGGACATTTGCAGGTTCAAACCTTACAGTGGGTCATCCATAAACTAATAACCCCTTAGAGAAAATCACTTGACCCCAATTTACTCAGAAGGGATTTTACTTATGCTCTGTAATCTGTAAACTGCTTTGTATGAATGAAACCTTCTTGGCTTCCCATATAAAAAGTATGGTCGAATGTATTAAATGTCCACTTGATATGTACTTTAAATTCTAAATGTATATTTTTAAATAATTGTACTTGCAGATAGGATTATGTTAAATTAAGTGTCATAATAGTACTGTGCTATTATGTAAAAAAGAAATGTTTAACTTTTTAAAATTATTTTTATCATATTTAAATAATCTTTTTGTCATGCTTTAATGAATTTGTGGTTCTGACTAAAATATTAAATCACAGGTAACCTATTTTATTACCATTTTAACTGTAGTCTGCTATTGAACCTTGATTTTCCATAAATGCTTGTCGGTTTATCCAACCTGATCTCATGGCAATTCGTACATATTTTACGAGGTGGCTAATTCTTCTAAATTGTACGTATTTTACGAGTTGCCAATTCGTATGAATTTGTACGGATACCCTAAACCTAACCCCGCCCCTAAACCTACCTGTCATGGGGTTTTAGACAAATCGTACATAATCATACGAGTGAGGTCGTACAAATTAGTATGAATTAGCAGGAATTTGAGACCTCGTACGAATACGTACAAATTGGTCGTGAGACTGTGGTGGTTTATCTGACAACAAAGACAATGTAAGTAAGGGACAGTTCACCCCAAAATGAAACTTCTATGATCATTTAATCACCAATAAGATTCTTCTAAACATGTATGAGTTTCTTTCTTCTGCTGAAAAAGCACATAAAAACCTAATAATGTTTTAAGCATGCGAGTAATCAAACTATTATAGTCCCAATAGTAATTTCCCCTTTCACAGTCAGTGGAGACCATAAACTGTTTGCTTACTCAACATTCTTCAAATTATCTTCTTTTGTGTCTTTAATGTATTTTTTATGTGTTAAATATAGTAACATTTAGGTTATGTTTATTAATGCATTTACTTGGTGTATATTAGGCCTATTTAAGCAGCAAAATTCTTTCACTTACACAAGTTTGTTAGAACCATGTGTGACGCTCTTAAAGGAACACTCCCCATTTTTTGGAAATAGTCTCATTTTCCAACATCCCTAGAGTAATACCGATGTGTTTTACCGTTTTTGAATCCGTTCAGCCGATCGCCGGGCCTGGTGGTCCCAAAATTAGCATAGCTTAGCATA
>JAUMHR010000056.1:6866802-6888937 GCA_032361145.1 Enteromius fasciolatus
TTGTATATACACCTCTGCATGTGGGTATGGGAAGCTTTTTAATTTTGGTAGAAAAAAACAGGCGGAATTCCCCAAAACAGCCGCAGAGCTTAAGAGGTTAAGAAAGAAATACAGTACAATAAAAAAAAACAAAAAGTGTTTTTAGTAATTCTGTAAAATATCATTACATTTGAAAATAACTGTTTTCTAAATGTAATGTATTCCAGTGATGGCATTCATTACTACAGTGTTCATTGTCACATGATCCTTCAGAAATTATTCTAATATGCTGATCTGATGCCTCAAAACATAAAAAAGGTGAAAAATATGAATGAAGGAAGAAATGAAAGAAGGAAGAAATTATTGTAAATAGTTGTACTGCTTAAAATTATTCGCAAATTGTGATAATTATCCAGGATTCTTGGATGAATAGAAAGAAAAACTCGTTTTTACTGTCACTTTTGTTCAATTTAATGCATCCTTTTTTAAAAAAAAATATATATATATTTTCTTATCCTTTTTTTTTTTTTTTTGTTACTGAGAACATTTTAATTATTAATTCATTAGCATTATGTTTTTGATAATTAACAACCTGAACTAATCTTGTCTTGCCAATAAAAAGTGACACAGCCCGATATTTAAGCAGACTTCCATCTGACCTTGACACAGCCATGAGGGCCTTTGGGGGGATCTCTTTACGAAATAATTTCCAGTTTTATATTTTAAAGCACATTTGTTAGATATACAAGATACAGTAATAACAGATCATGCCAAACTACCTGTTTTCAGTAATTGATTTCATTTGATTATGTCAGTATCACCCTGACATACTTATAATGACATTTATTTGGTTAAGGATGGGTATTTGTATCAACCCGTCTTTTACTGACATATTATTTGAAATTCCCCAGCTGAAGCGCAGGTAAACCACCACCCAGGGCCTGTTAGTGTGTTCATCTGTGCGCACCAGATCGTTTCATGCTGAATTCCTCATGTATCTGCAAACCAATACCTGCTCAAACATTCATGTGTGGTCTCTGAGCATATAGTGAGGTCAAAGTTCACTTGTGTTTGCAAACAGATAATTAAATGAGCCTTCTACTCTCAAGATCATAATTCCTTTAGCATGGTCAAACAACCATGGCCAAATGGTGTACAGGTCTCAATACACACGCCACGGTCTCTGCCTCTCGCATGTCATGCTTTTGATTCAGCTAACAAAAAAATAATGACTTATCTCTGGCTGCAATAAAAACTGTGTCATTCTAAGCCTTGCGTGGTGTGTACAGTCTATCTGTCTGTTCTGTCCTGTGCTTGTAGAGACTAGCCCATCACATCAGCTTGACGTGATCCACCCTTGGGGAAAAACGCAGAACATTTATTTCACATCAGGCATTGGCACTGAGGTGCTTGTTTTCCATCGGCTGCTTTCCCCAGCTGGCCTCTTTTTTTGCCTTCTATAACTTCTCTATGTGTCCCTAATTGTCAACTTGCACTCATCAACCACATAGAAAACAATGTAATAGAAAAACACAATATATGCAAATAAGCTCTTTCTTAGAAGTCACATGGGTATAAAGGTGTCTGCCAAAAATTTGACTGTCAATGCAAATATACAGTAAATACAGTACCATAAATCATGGCTTTTCTTCAACTGAAGCACAAAATAACACATCAATGTGCAGACGTCTGTTCTGCCTGTAATTGAAAAAATGTTTAAAAAAAAAATGTGGGCGTCAGCTCTGTTTGATTTCACTTAATACTTGTGGAGAATTTTTGAAAATTCATTTCCAGAGTCATATGACAAAAGGGGGGGATCAAACCGACGTCATTAGACGTCATTATCTGCCCTCAATCTGAACAAAATTCAGATGCTTCTTATGTAACATTTGGTTTCAGGCTGATACTTGATAGTTGGATGATGTTTCATGATATGATCATTTCATATCTATCTATTTATCTATCTACACTTGAATTTGTGTATTGCTGGTCTCTCATGGAGCTTGGCTTTATGAGTTATGACTTTACTACGTTCTTTATGACAATTAATGATTAAAGGGTTACTTGACTAATTTATGCTGCAACATGTTTATATAAAGGCAGAGATGATCAGTTTTGCTACTCTACAAAAGGCTGTTGACTGACTGAAGGCCTGAGGGCATCTCTGCAGGCTGCAACAACATACCTGTCCTTACTGTTCATGCAGTTCACAAATGAAAAATAGCTTACTTTTGCCAGACAACAGAAAAATTATTTCTTTTTTTTGCTTTCTCTCTTTCGCTATCTGCTGCTTTCCATAAATTAAAAAAACATGCACAATAGGATGTTTGGTGTGTGGTTTTCTTCCTGCTGCACACGCAAAACAGGTGAAATGTGAAAGCTAATATGCAGTAATGTCAATATCACTCTTCAAACATTTATAATTAAGTTCTTTATTGTTTTACAAATATTAAGTTATCCACAAAATAAAATAACTTACATATTCAAACTTAAAAAAAATTATACAATTAAAAAAAAATCATCGCACTCACCTCACACAGTATTTCTTGTCAGTCATTTTCTCCAGAATAATTGGTCTAAATGTGCAAAAAACCAAACTAAATTAAGCATGAACCCAAACTCAACTCTGATAACTCAACTGACTCTGTATATTTTTACATGATGTTTTGGCATATATTATAACATAAAACATCACACAAATAAATAAATCTAACAATAATGCAAAACCAAAGAACAGAACAATATTAGAAGATTAAAACAAACAAAAATATTTTTTTTCTTCTTTCATTATGGGACAAAGTTTAAAATTACTATATAAAACAATTGTTGGAGTTCCCTTTGAAAAATGCATTGAGTAATTATGATTTATCTTCATCTGATACTAAGAAAGATGTTTCAGATGTACAAAAGCTTATTTTATGTGTAATTATTATTAATCAAGGTAATGGCTTTGCAGAAACCTAATTTTTTATTTTATTTTAAGACATACTAAGACATATAGAAGTTCCTTTAACTGGCCGTAAACAGTTATTTTCATAAAATATCCAGTGATATTTTACTACTTTATGCAAGACATTATATAAGACTTTAAGCAATCGGAAAAGATGTTAAAACAACTTTGAATGTTGAATAGTCATGTCCAGTGTTGGGGGTAACGCATTACAAGTAGTGCGAGTTACATAAAAATATTACTTTTTCAAAAAAGTAATGGCAGTTACTTTGTTTTCTTATTTATTGACTCACAAGTCTCCTGCCTCCTGACATGCTGGGAAAAATCTGATATACAGAGGTATTGTGTGCAGTGTGTGAAGCGCACAGAGCGTTTCTAGACTAAATGGGAATTTGCATTAATTCATCTCACTCTCAAAAAACAGATGTAGTATTCATCAAAATGAATTAAACTCAATATGGCGCTATACTGCAATAATTAAATTACACAAATGTATCTAATCTCATTTTATTAACCAATGTCTTTGCTGCTGACCTTTGATGATCCAGTTCAACCATACTTACAAGCAAAAATGGCCGCGCTTCATTGTTGTTGTTTTTTATTGCTGAAGAGTATTGAACTTTCTTCTGTATTCTACTTTCCATAAAAAGTAAATAAGTAACATAATTAGTTACTTTTTTTAGGGAGTAATGCAATATTGTAATACACTACTTTTAAAAGTAACTTTCCCCAACACTGGTCATGCCTGAACAGCCACCTGAAGAATGAGCTGGCAGAAATGTGAGATATTTTATTTTCATATAAAGAGTCGAGGGGACCTATAACTACCACATTATGGGTGTGGTGATCAGGACGTGATTATACATCTGTCTAAATATCTACTGACTGACATTAAAAGCTCTGGTGAGTATGTTCCTGTTACAGTGAACAGAGGCACAGCCAACAGATTGCAGGGAAACGACATACACACATCTGTAGAGGTTTAGTCCAGCTTCTTCCATACATTTAGTCTCCTCAGATCATTCTTATGATCTGTTTTTCATGAGATTAGTCCATAACAAACGTCCATATCCGTGTAACAGTGTTGTCGTTTCAGCTGATCACCAGGACTGATCCACAGCTTGCATTCCATTCATTTGACTGTGTTTAGAAAGGCTTTGAAGACCAGTCTACACTTTTACCAGCATTAAAGTGGTTATATATACAATCCTTGGAAATTTAAACAAGACATGCTAGTCTTTTTGAATTGATATTAACTGGTATATGATACCGTTTTTATACTCAGAGTTTATTTGGTAAACTCTTCTGATAAATGGCTCTGTGCAAAACTATATGATAGTACTAACTATATATATATATATATATATATATATATATATGTATATACACATACATACATACGTAAAGTAGTCAACATTTGTAGTGGATCCAAAAAAAAAGGTTCATCAAAGTTGTCCTAACACAAAAAACCCATTTTGGTTTGACGTTTTTGGACAACATTGATGAAAGTGTTGATCCACTTAAAATGTTGACTACTATTTATATTTATATATATTTCTCTTCTTTAAGTACCGGAATCCCATGCATCTGCTTGGTGCTATATTACAGGACTAGGAGACATTGATTTCTTTGAAAATTGAAATAAAACGAACACCACATAGTGTTGACGAGTGCTCTGTTGGCAGTATACTCAACAATATATCCATATTCTTAATTTATTTAAATTAAAAATACTTTCTGAAATTAAATGCAGTGCAAGTCCAAAATCAGTCTGAAATCTTGTGCTTGGACCCATGCAGTGTGCAAACGTGCACACTTCTCTAGCACTCAATTCATCTCAGTCTGCTTTTGTGCTTTCCATTCGAATCATGGAAACGGCAGTCCATTGCAAAAGGGAGGGATTTCTCAGTCCTTCCCTGTGTTTTTAAGTGTCTGTTTTTGTACATTTAATAGATGATTGCTTATTTCATTTGCAGACGCTGACCCACTCTGTTATCCTGCACTCTTCACACACAACATAACAGCACCAGTGGAACTTGCAATTGCAGCGTTCACTGCGAGTCTGTTGTAGGATGTTGTGGCCCCGGCCACAGCACAGGCTCTCACAGTTGTCCATTCCCTGGCTGGTCTTGTTACAGATCCGGCCCTGCGTCCCGGCAGAATCCGACCCGGGGTCCCTCTCACAGAAGTCCGGGGACTTCTCAAAGTAGACCAGATCGTTAACGTTGGCTCTCCGTCGGTGTGTCGGGTGGGCGTGCTCCACCTGACCCGTGTTTCTGTTGTGGGCTTTGATTAGCGTGGCGATATTGAAGCGTTCCTTCAGCAGCGAGCCCACCGTTCTGAACTCTGGAGTCACCTGCCAGCAGGTCTTGAGCTGACAGCTTCCTGATGTGCCGTGGCATTTGCATTTCCTCCTCATGTGGTCCACCACAACCTGCACACAAGCAAAACAGATGAGGAAGATGTTAATATCTGGAAACCACAGTATCTGGACCGTAGACCTTGCAAAGCATTAGCAAAAAAAATCCTCATTAGTTGAATCACTGATTTGTGACAAATGGAAAATGATAAATATATTAATAGATTAATAATTGACATTTAAGAGTGTACACAATAAGGGAAATTACTGTGAGGAAAAATGACAAAAACATAAGAGCAAATAAATATGATTCACATTATACCAACTAGTTTTACTAACTAGTACAGACAGAATAAATGACAGCAGAAATGTGGAAGGACGGATTTCAAGAGATACAGATCCATTACCCAATACCCACCAATAGATGAAATAAACTAAAATAAAAACATCTGTACACAGCAAAATTCATACATTCTTGTAGTCCATAACTCCTATAGTTAATTCTGTTGATGTACCATATACTGATGTTGATGTTTTATATATTACACATATTATAATACATGTGTCTTTAAACTACATCTATGATAGGTAAAGAAAACCAGTTATTTTTATTTAAATATAATGAATATTATGAGCTCCTGATTTCTTTATGGTCTTGTTTTTCTCGTGTTTCTACATGTTGGTTAGACCGCTTGAATTTGATTTGGCTGACAACATTTTTTAAAGTTGTGCCTACTGATTTTTTCGTTTATATTTATAAAATGATTATGCTAAATCATTTTGCATTTGATTTTATTCATGAAATCTGGCCAGTTGGACCGCCCTGAAATTTTTGACTTAAATTTGAATTCAAAAATTAAATGCATGATAGGCGTAACAGAAGAGACATATTCAAGTCGTTGTACAGTATGCACAAAACACAATTAAATTGATTAATATATCGAGATGAACAAGATTTATTCAGTCTAGTATTACTCATGCACTTTTTTTCCCCTTTCTCTGTTGTTATAAGTTCCACCACATGACATGTCAGAGTTGGAGAAGAGGATGCCCTACTCACAAGTTCAGACCTCCCATTCTCTCAACAATGCACTTATCTGTCATCCCCAGCTATAAACTTTTAGATCCAATTACCAAGAGGAAGAGGGGCCACCCTCACTACTGACAGATGCCCCAGCACCCACCCATATCAACAACACGAGCACAAACATTAAGGCTTAGCAATCCCACATTTCACACTGTCTCAGGCTTCCTAGCGCTCACCGCGGGACAAAACAGAGTTTGAACATCTTTAGAGATAAGTCGAGTTTTGTCTGTCAAAACTCAACGGATTAGGTTTCACTGTACAAAATGAAGCTGCGCTATTTCATGTCACTCAGCCATGGCTTGTGTTTTTCTTTCTTCGGTTTGCCCCCTCCTATGCCATGGCGTCACAATCCAGGACATATTTTTTTTCAGTTTCTGAAATGACTCAAAACAACTTTTCAATCCTCCAGGGCTCCAGTCTGCTAAAACTCAATGTTCTGACAACTGTTGCAGTTCACCTTGAGTCGCAGGTCACTTTCAGCAGTTGTCAAAAGCATCCCCTCTTCAGGCTATATGGTTTGCATGTCGGTGGTTTCTATTTCAAGCTCGAAGCCACCATAGGTGCGCATGCAAATGGGGCAGGTCTGTTTTATATGAATGGGCTGAGAGTCGAGAGACAGATATTAAAACAGATATCACACCCTTATTGAGGCCAAAGATAACAACGATCAATCACAACAATACGCCCACAATGGCAAATCAGGTACTACAAAACTGTTTCAACAAAACACCAGAATTTCAGGCTGATCTTGCTCCGTCTGGGCGAACACTTTAGTGGCACTCAAATTAACCCTCAGTGAAGCGTAAACAAAGATTAACCCTGTGTAGCACAGGCATTTATATTATCTCAAGGTCATTGTTTCGAAAGACTGCAGCCTTTCAAAGGGAAGCCAAATCAGTTCCCTGAGGGCCAATGTGATGCGGGTACAGACAAATAAGGATATTCAAATCCTTTTTGAGTGATGAAAACCTGCCGGGAATTTAAATGTCTCACCTCCAGCAGTTAGGAAGTGGACCTGCCTGCTCTTACCATGTGTGGCCCATGCTGAGGAAGCTACAGGGATGGTATGAAAGATTGCAGGGTCTGATTGCTCTTCTTCCTCCTCTGCCTGCACCCAGCACCTAAGGGCAGGAGAGTGCGTGGCAGTGGAGGAAGAGACAGGAAGTGCTCTCTTGGAAGCTGCCGCCCTGCTAAAGTGACAACAGGATAATCTGTCGGGTGTGTGGAGAGGTGGAGCGTCTGACTGAAGCCTGGCAGACCGTCTAGCCTGAGGAGCTACAGATGAAGTGCAGGAAGCACAGCTCATTTGTGTGTCTGCCATGAACAGATTAAAATCCTTAAAGTAAAGCCTGTCAAGCCTCTGCACTGCCTTGCTGGCACAGAATAAAACTTGTGAGACAATAGGCTTTATCAACACATTTGTTTTATTCAACATGCCTTGCGTTTCTATAGGGATAGAGGGCTTTATGTGCCGAGGAACATATATTTTTATCACAACCTGCTTGCAATCGAGGGATGTTCTGGATCTTTGAAGAGGGTGTCAGTGCAGAACAAAACTTAAAGGCATATTTCAGCTTTAAAGAGAGCAAATCTTTCGATGTGACATGTATTTGGCAGAGTCGCAGGGTTGCAGTTATTCATCAGCATTTCATGTGTACAGCAACGCGTGCTCCTCCAAGAGCTAAAGCAACACAGCAGAAGCCACTATAAATGGATCTGCAAGCAAAACACATTAGGGCCTATAAATTTGCACATTTTCTTTTCCGACATGCAGTGGATGTGGATGTTTTGAAGGGTGTGCTGTAATTTCATTGGTGCAGAGCAAATTGAGAGCCGCATCTGGGCCACTTTAATTGAAGAAAAAGTGAGACAGGCTAGCCCATAAACTGGCACCAGACTGAGATCAAGTAAAACACATTGGTAGCACATTTGGACCACAGGCAGCATACAGCAAAACAGTTGCTTCAAGTCAGATGCTTTTTCTTTCACAATACATAAAAACGATATTTTAAGTAAGCAGCTTTTACAATTATATTCAATCATTTGGGAATCTTCAAACAAGCCATTAATGTTATAAACTGAAAGAGCATTTGCAACAGTTTAACTTTCTTGATTTACTGCATTTCTGAGTGGGGTTTAATTTAGTTCTATCCGGATTTCATATGGGTGAAAAATGCTAGTCTGTGATATTATGGGTGAAAATAAATTTTTTTCTGTCATGCCGCCTTTTAAGAAGTCATTTAGCAAGTAGAGAAAGTTATTACATTTTAATGAAAAAAATATTACTACCTTTTTTTTAGTTTTGTCTCTCTGTAGTTTCCATTAGAGTGTTTCCAAATGGTAACATTTCCCCAAATGTATATACAGAATCTAATGGGAATAATATTTTATTCTTTCAAAATAATGTGTATCAGAGAAAGACAAACTTCCCTCCTTATGTACAATACCAGTGCATCTTATTCTAGAGAAAAATCAAATCAAAATTCAAATAACGTTTCTTTAGTAATTTGAGATATTTAGTAAGTACTTTTCAAACTCTATTTAAATTTAATTGTAATTCACTCCTCTTAAAAACTCAACTCTTCAACTCAACTTTTCTGAACACATGAAACAAACAATTCAATAATGATGTGTTTCATGTGTTCAGAAAAATGATCACACATTAATACATGCACATCTAAAAAAATGCACATTTATATAAGTACAGTAATTTACTTCATGCTCTATAGAAATTCATAACAAGAAAATACATCACAGCTATTACAATGGGGCACAGAATTGCCATATGACAACAAAGCTGTTTTCCAGTTTGATAAAGAGTTTCCACATGGCAGTTTACATATTCCTTTAATTTACCGTAACATTTTTTCAGATAAAGTTGATCTGAAAACAAAAGCATCTATGTTTCATTTTTGTGGATGTGAAGAAGAACTGAATGGTTCATGATGTTTTTAGCGCTACATTACAGCTACATTAATGTCTATAATCTTTGTATACCAGTTCAAAAAGCAGAAACATATTATTCTCTGTCACCACAGACAGAGACAATCATTTGTGGAGCGCTTTCGTGTTCAAGGCTTTGCAGTCCCAGTAAGACACCGTTAGGTATAAGCTGGAGAGTCCACTTAAGATCTAGGACAAAATGATGACAGGGTGCCTGACAACATGATCCTCCATCTAATGGCTCTTGATGAATTGCTGAATGAGTATTGCTCGGTTCCTTTGATGTTTCAGAGGAGGCGTTCCACCAAAACCTCAATGTCCCAACACACGTCTTCATTAAAGTCTTGGACAGATGCGTGACCAGACTGTGATGTATTTGGTCAATTAAACATGTTTACATTTAAATCATGCATGGCGTATACAGCAAAGAAATATAGAGGAAATGTCACTAATACTTTTAGGTCAAAACATTGTTCTTATAAACTGTGCTTCAGGACCGTCTCCTGCCCTTTGCTTGCTTTGCTCTAAAAGTAGAAACGCCGCCTGGCTTTCCAACCGGTCTTCATTGAGTGGAAGGAGGGCCAATGAAAACATGCAAAAAATAATTTACAACCCCACTAGACGTTGCCATGTAATCGGCAACTACTGCAAACATAAAAACATGTCCTTTTCTTTTTGCCCTGGCGGTCCATACGATGGTGCCAGAGGCAGTGAATGGCAAATACTAAAACAATACAATTTTAGTATCGACAGTTTCCTTTTTTTCTCCCTCTGTGTTGCCCTGGCCAGTGACAGACTGTTTAAAAGTTGTATTTGGGGAAGGAAGGGTGAATGTCTTTCTACTTCCCGCTGTGTTTGATGTCTAAAATCTTTTGCTGGCTTTAAACATCTGTTTCCAAGTAGCCAGCAGCCACTAATTAGAGCTTTTAACAAGACTGAACGTCGTGAGAACCAGAGGGTGGGCATGAGGCGACATGTACATCCCAGTAAAGTCACAACATTCCTCTGAAAGTGACTACCTTTCCCGGGAAGGGAGGTGGGAAGGTGAATATTGAAATATTGCAAATAAAAAAAAAAGTCTGTGATACAGAGCTTGTCCCATTCTACCCGGCCGGGGCCCCTACGTCACATAACCCATTTGCCAAAATTATGGAACCCAATTGCCAAAGACAATGGGCTAGTCAGAGAAAAACATTAATACTGTATATCATGTATTCAAGAAGATGAGTTTAATTACAGTAAAGATGAAGAATTGAAGGAGATGAAGAATTTTGCCATTTTTTCTTTCTTGTCCTGCTGACACTTACTCAAAAAAACCTGCCAACAGTAACATATTTCGGTAGCAGCAAACTTTCTTGTCTATCTTTTTTCTGACAATCAGGTTCGGATGCCAAATAGGCTTACTGGCAGAAGAAATATCCTTGAACAATGGCGTCTCTCTCTGTACATCACACCCTCGCTGGCAGCTTGATCAAACGCCACACCTCCTAATTGAGCTTCTCAGACAGAAATCTTGAACTTCCAGTATCCTTTATAGATCATCCAATATAAATAACAATTAATCAGTTTAGAAACTGATAACAATAAAGATCCTTTGTAGTGTCATCTTTGAGTCCAAGAATGGGTGACTTTTGCCAGTAAAAGCCACAATGGCTATGATAATTATCAGAATTAATCACAAAACTGACATAATTCATCAAAGAAATATACCAAATTTACAGTCTCTAGAATGATGTCTTTAAGCTTATAGTGTGAGACAGATTTGGCCATGAGAATCAGTAGAATATGACAAACGTGGCTTATATCTGTTACTTTATTTGGGACTGACCATGTTTTGTCTAAATAATCAAGGGAACCAGAAAACCGATGGAACGATACAGAGACGAATCATAGAAGAGGAAGCAGCAAACAATGAACAATCTGCTACTCTGTCTGTGTGAACCTGCCAGTGAAGCCCATCTGAGCTTATCATGGTCATTTACACTTCAGCTCTGTATCGTCCTGATAAAGAGTGACAACAGATTAATCCATGATGATATCTTACCTCCCACGTCTAGAACGTACAGCTGATGAGCTGTCATTGTGTGAGGAGCAGCCACACCAAAAGCAGTTCAAATTGCTAAAATTGAGGTTACAAGTTATAGTAAAATCCTTAAAATCAGTAGAGCATAGCAATATCAATGCCAAGGTCACTGCTATGATTCCCAAGGAATGGAAGAACTGGTAAAAATGTATCTTTTGAACACGATTGAAGTTTCTGGGTATAAAAGTGCCTGCCAAATTTAAAATGTTACCTCAGGATTACAAGAACCGGTGGTTTATAAGAGTAGAAATTGTACAATTATGCTCTAACCTAACAGCAGAAATGAAAAGCTTTATATAATAAAGTTGAAAATAAGTTTCAGAAAATACTGTCTAATTTCTATAGTAAGTATTGACTGGAATTACTTTTAAGTGTTGTGAATTTACCCCAACAGCAATGTTAAACCAAAATGACTGCCCTCAACCACCGAATGAGCCGATAGTGGGCCTGCAACGGCAAAATAACAGGAATGGCAAGATTTGTGTGATTTAATTTTATTTACTTAACTTTCATGACCTTATGGACTTCTGGACATAAACATAAGTCTAAACTAAAAACTCAAAAGCCTTGTTTTGCTACACATATTTGACGCACATGCACGCATGCTCTCATATTTGAAGTCTAACTGAAGCCTCTTGTGCCGTTAGACTGTGCTATTTTGCAAAATGAAGAAAGATGAATTGAATTTATGATATTTATATATATTTACAAAAGATTAAATCAGTAAAAATGTTTGCAATAATAAAAAAAAGTTATGCATAATGGGATTTTCAGAGGATAAACATTTACAGTAAAATAACATTGAACAGCACAAGCAAACTGTCTTGCCAAATGAGTTTCTTTGAGAAAGTTTTATATCAGTGCAACAACAAAATAACTAACAGTGTCAGTGGAAAAATCGCAAAACCCAAGATGTCCACATGTGTACTTTTTCACCACCTCTGAATAAAAAAAAATGCTTAGTAATTACTGTCACTCCAGAATAAGGAATTATACATAATACATTAAAAAAGGCCAATTCCAACTTAATATATCAGCCTCTGTCTACATAATGCAATCATTTTGCAACTCCTAACCAGGTTAGGATACTCTTTCCTGCTCTCTTACATCATTTAAGAAGTCTTACTTATGAACAATTGTATAACAACTGCTTGAGTTATCATAAAAAAGGATATATACGTAAGAACCACTTAAAAGATTGAATACGTGTTTTTTAAGATCTTAATGCAACTGTGCTCTCTGTGTTTATGTTTGATTACTTTGTTTAAAAAAATGTCTATATATGATGTTCTTTACAGAAGTAAACATGTTTTGGGATTGGTGACTTGGACTGCAGTAAAGAAAAAGAAACAAATAAGTGTCCCGATAACTTAACAATTCAAAATTATCCCTCAGATATAATGCAGCTCTGGATACTCCTCATGAAGTTGGAAAAATCTCAAAGCAAAGAGTAAATAATCCATAATATACAACAGTTCTGATTTGTTTGTCATTTTTGGTTGATAATCAAATTCGAAAAAATATTTAATATTTTTGATGACCTTGTGTTCTATGCAACAAACTGCATGAGTAAAATACATGGCATTTTTTACTAAAGCGATGCCCATTTGATGTCTTTAGGAAACAGAAGTAACACAAGAAAAGCCATTAGGATCCATCAGGGGTTTTTTTTCCCTCATCCACGTTCTGTTATTCATCTCAGTGCATTTAACTTAACTGCTCTACAGTGCCGCTAATCTGTCTCTTATTATCTAATTAGTACAACAACTCAAAGAGACAACACCTCGATCCCTTACATCACACATTGACACCAGGAGGGACTCACTGATCAAAGGCAACACCAGGGAAGGCATATTTTGATAAAGCTTAAATGCCTTTTAAACATTCCCAAATCCAAAGATAACACATTTCAGAGAAGCGCATGTTTGCTTTTGCTCGAGTGGAGTTATTGCTCATTTAAGTGTTTTGCTGTTGGTAGGTGGTTCTGGGGGGTGCATGGAGATCGGAAAAGATTCATGAGAGCACCTAATTGAGCATAGACGGGGCACCAGCTTGTACGTTTACACTCAGGCAGGAGCCAAGGCAAAAAGTTCAACAAACCTCTCGCAATGCCAGGGCCTTGCTTTAGAAAAAAACCAACGATCGCACGACTCAGGGAACGCACAAACAAAAATGTTACACTTGGCAAAACGGACAGGGATGAAGCTTTCAAGAGCACAGCTGCAACATGAGCGTCCCTTCATGTTTAACCGCCGCTCGGAGGAAATCTGTAGCTTTTAGGTACATCAAAAGAAGGAACTCAACCGCTATTGTCTCCTATAGTACATGTGACACGGTTATAGTATCTCAGTAGAAAAGAAGCGCTCATCTTTGAACACCGCGTTTTAACGCACCTTAAAAGGGAGCGTAAGATGATCCCTTTGCGCTCTTTGGAAATGCAATCCAACACTGCTGATTCATTCAGGCTTAGTGTCACACATCACACACACAGCCAACATAACGCCGTCTCTCACCTGCCTACCAACTCTGTTGTTGTGAAGTCTCATCCTGGAGTGAATGTCTCTGTACGTCTCACGGGAGTCCAGGAAGTCCTTGGAGAAGCGCTCCCCAAACTCCACATTGGGACTACAGCCCCCCCATTCCCAGGAGTCCTGGGGGCCGAGAGCGTCGGCGGGAAAGTGTTCCATCACACCGTGCACCATGCCTTTCCCCCGGTTGATGGCCTCCAGCTGGAGACGGTTGAGTTTGATCCTAAACGCCTCCTCATCACCGCGGCGCTTTTCATCACAGCCGCAGGCCTTCAGCTTGCCCATGGCGCAGGCGTTGGACACGGCATGCACAACTCCGGCTGCTGCGATGGCATATGCAAATGCGCTTTCTCTGAAACCTGCCAAAGAGACAATACAAGGAATTATTAAGGCAAGCCTCGCTCAAACGTTGTCTATAAGCTCTCCGCTTTACCCTGGAATTGTTTTCTCTGTGCTTTGGAGAAGATGGCTATCGCTTTTGATGAAAAACCGCACACACCCTGATGTTTGAGAGCAGTACCAGTATATTCCTTCACACAACAAGCAATAGAAAGACCTCACAGGACAAAGCTAGTGAATGCTGCTCTGCGCTTAAGCATCCAAAGCATGCGCATGCAGGAACAATGGAGAAGGCGTGGAGGGCTCCGGTTAGCGTGGCTAAGCACAGACATGCTCGTCTGTGCACAGGCTCTGCGCTGAGCTCAAAAACGTGGCTGCAATTAACCTGGCTACCGTTAGCAGCTGTTTGATCTGCGCTAATTACATGCCGCTCATCTGGATTTCAGCTCTCATCCGCTGCACTCTTTATTGGACCTGAAGTGCAGCAGACTTTAAGGCTTTCCGACAAGATTTAAGAAATTCCTCAGCAAATACGTTGGAACACATGAGAGCCACATGTAGCAGTAGCAAGTTATGTTGTTGTTCTTGTATAAGAAAATTTAATTACTGGTTTTTTTTTCCTGTCCAGGGTTTCCAGAGTGAAGAAGGTGCCTGCATGTGCTGAAGGCTTGTTGAAAGCTAATGGTCTCAAACAATAATAAATGAAGGTCTCATAAAAGCAGACTCTCCTGAATCACTTTCAGGGACAGATGGGGAATTAAAGAAGGCTATGCTCAGGAACATGAAAGAGCCCATAAAGGCTAAATAGTTTATAGTTCCTTCTGCCTGCTAAAATCAAAGGGCACTTCTTCAGCATGAAAAATACCCACTTAAGTACACATATAAAATTCCTGCTTTATATAAAAAAAAAAAAAAACACACATATTACATATGTATGTATATATATATATATATATATATAAAACACCTGAAAGAAAATATGGATATATAAAAGTAGTGCTGTCAAACGATTCATTGTGATTAATCGCATTCAAAATAAGTTTTGTTTGCATAAAATATGTGTGTACTGTGTATATTTATTATTTATATATACATACACATACAGTATATATTTAAAAAAATATTTGCATCTAGTTTTATGTATATACTTATATTCACATTAATTTATATTATAAAATATATATTTAAAATATAAACAACTTTTTAAGCACTTATATATATATTAATAATTTGTCATGAAATAAAAATATAATGAAAATATTAAATTGAAACATACAAATGAAAGCCTATGAAATTCTCTCTATAGATACATGGACAGAAAGATGTCATACAAAATTGTTTAATGATTAAATCACCAAAAGAAAAATGTGCCTAGTTAATGTCAATGATCTGAACGAAAATAAATATTTAGAAATATGAGAAATTAAAAAAGGCTATGAAATTTTTACTTTATTTTGAAGAATCAGTATGGTTAATGTGAAATGTAATATAATTTACTGACAATGTATAATGACTTTTGCATCTTTTATCAAATTTATGCTGTTTAAATCATCAAAAGAAAATTCTAGTCACGAAGAGGGGAAAAAATAAGTTAATATCAAAGATCTGAAAGAAACAAAAATATAAGAGCTTATTACTTCTGCATGTCTGACTGTCTACATTCATATGCATTGGTGTGACCACTAAAGTTGGTTTATTGTTAATGATCATTCAAGACAAACAGAAATGCCCAAGTTTGAACAAGTTTTAAACTGGCCATGACCCCATGTGTGCCACTTAAAAAGTGTGTTTAATGCAGATTGGGGCTTGTCTTATTAGGCCTGTGAATGCAGCCTCGCCTCACCTCTGTGTCCTGTTTTGTCCATCTCTGGCGATTACAAATGACTAATGAGCCTTTAAAACTGAAAACAGGTGTGAAGCAGTCAGTGTCTGGAATTCAGTGTGTTTTCCAAAAATGCTTGCTGATGGCAGAGCTGCCCTTGGGGCACGGAGCAAAGATCTGAGATAGCTGAATGATGTTCAATTGATCATTTCAAAACACACAGGAACTCACACCTATTAACCCACCCACCCACAGTGACATACACACTCACGCAGAGGAGACCTGCATGCTGAAATGCAAACACGACACCAGCCAGTGCTGCTTTTTTTTTTTTTTTTTTTTCGTGCAATCCTCTCATGATTCTATGGGGGGCAAACGGCACTTAGGCACAGCCAGAAGACACGGACATGGAAATGCTGTTTTAGATTTCCTTCCAAGCCAATGAAAGACCTGGAACAAATCAATCTAACAAATAATTTAAAGTGAGAGGCACGCCCGGCTGCGCTGATGGTGGAGGAAGTGGGAAAATGAATTAAAGATTGAAGGAAACTGTCACTTTGGGTTACAGAAACTAACTAAACAGGTTTATGCTTTTGCCACTGAGGGTTGGGAAAATGCTGAAAGCAAATTCACAGCACTTGCACTGGCACAGAGTAAAATGCATTAGCTGGCCAGGGAAGCCCTCTTGAAGGATATTTACATCCACTCTTGAAGTGATATATGATAGCTTTCCTACAATCAAACATGTACTGTATGTGCGTCTGCAATACACAAACTTCCAGGATTTATTTACCCAATATGAATCCAGGTAGCCAAATTATTTAGATGTAGTTTCATATTAATGAAGAACATTTTTAGTCAGTTTTTATACTTCTGTACATTGGTCTCTGAAAACCACCACCTAAACCAGATTTTCACAAGTGTGCACAAACTAAAAAAGTCACTATTTTGTTCATTGAAGTTTATTTTGTTGCTTACCCCTGCTGAAGACAATGCTCTCATAGGGGATCTTGTTCCTAGTCTCCAGACTTGAGCAGTTCCAGCGGTGTCCTCTGAACTGATGCTGGCACTCATGGATGGCGATCTGAATGCCCTGTATGGCTGAGGCTGTCACATCTGGATGTCTCATACATACATCCAGCTGTTTCTTGGTCAGGCCGGGCAGGGTCAAACACACCGTGTTGGCATTGAGAATGGGGTCAAAGGGGATCTTTAGTCCCAGGATTTCATTTGAGTCTGCCCTAGAAGAGAGACTGAAACCTTATCATGTATTCAAATACATGTGCACAAACGAATAAAGAGGTAATAAATAATAAATACCCTGTGTTCTTTTGCATTGTTTAGGTGCTTAGAATATACAAATATCCTTTATTACTAGATCATGCAACACTGCTGTGCCACACATTACAGTGAAAAAGTACCACCGAGGAGCCTAATGCTCATGACTATTACAAAATACACCATGTGCTGGAAATGGAAACCATATACATGCAGAAAATATGGCATCAAATGGGGCTGATTTGAAACAATTACAAAAGAGTTTACTTGACAAATAGCACATGCAAAGCTCCTTCTATAACAGTGCATGCAAGAAAAGTTATGTGTGACTATATTTGAGCAGCTACAGTGTACATTGCACTATGTACAATGTAATAACTTTAAAGGAAAATGCAAATAAAGTAAATAATTTGCAAACAAACTGTGGGTTCACTGAAACTCTGGTAAAGCCATTATTTATAAGCAAACTTTTTCAGATCTATCATATACCACTTTATAACTTTATGCCACTTACAAATACTTTACAACAGATTTAAAAGAAAACCCTTTTCACGTTTCCCAAAGATGTAAAAGCAACAACGAATATACAAAACTTTTTTTCCAAAAGTAGTGGGTTTTGAAGGTTTTAGGGTGCACGTAATGATATCATGCCAGTTCATGTTAGTGAGCAACTGAACTAATTTCACACGAAACAACTGAGCAAGTTCTTACCTTTGAACTAAAAGCGACGCCAAAGCCAGAGAGCAGAAGAGTCGAAATAAAAAGTAATCCATGCTGCTGCTGGTGCTCTTCTGCAAAACTCTTTCACAACAACTCTTCTGCTTGAGGAGAAGATTCGTCCAATACGCGCACAGCTTTCCAGCGATCAGCTTCAGATCGTCCAAATCTGACGAAAAATAAAATGATGCTGGAGAGTGCCACGCGATGTCGTGATACCTCATTCATGAAATTACTTCACAACTTTTCTGCTGGAGCTTTCAGTTCGAGCTTTCAGAATGAATGAAAATGTGAGCCGCCGCTGAGATATCATCTGACACAAGACACTCATGTACACATCAGTACTCAGACAGAGCTATCTACTGTCTTCAGGACTTCTGATGTTTGCCTTATCTTGATGGCACTCAGACTACACTTAACTCTCTGCCAGCCCACCTCTACGTCAGCGCACACACTCACACACACAGCAGTCTGCCGTACAGGACAAGTGCCTCATTAGACATATCCCGATTGAACCGATAAACAGGGAAGTTACGACTCATTGGGATGAGAGGAATTGTTCGGGCGCAGATAGAGAATGATAATATCTAATGAGGTACTTTCATGCTATGAAAATGGATAAAAACGAATCTTGAAGGATTTGACTGAGACACACGACAGGACAAAGACAGATATAAACATATCAGATAAGCACACGTGTGTATTATACTTAAATGATGTTAAGGCAAAAATTCCATTTAAATGTTTTTCTTCAGCAGTGGTTTTGATTTCATAAAAATGACAATGGCTAAACTGGCTAAATAAGGGTATTTCTCATTGGAGCAAAGTGTATATTTACTTTACATTAATATACAGTATGTTATCTTTTCATTTTATTTTGCCATTGGCCTATATGAATTGTTTTGTGTTCCGTAACTGGTTAAATTTTTGCTGAAAAGCCAAGCTGTTCCCATATGTGTCACTATTGGGGCATGCTGTCACAAAAGGTCAACACGTGTTTAGCGAACTACAGTAGTCAACATTCGTAGTGGATCAAAACCTTTTATCCAAGTTGTCCTAAAATAAAAAAAAATATCTATTCTTGTCTTTGGACAACTTGGATGAACTTTTATGATCCACTTCAAATGTTGACTACTGTATATCTTCCTTTCTATAACACACACACACACACACACACACACACACATATATATATATATATATATATAAATATATATAATCACAGTAACTTCACAGAGAAGTCTCTTAATATAATGTTTGTCTAATTTCTTTAAACAAGACTTTTTCTTGGTGTTACCTGGGAACGCAATTATGGACACGGAACTTATAGTAAACCCATGACAAATGCAAAATACAGCCACATCTTACACTCTGAGAAAAGAGCCCAATAAAGCTGAAACCTTCCCACAGCTGTAACGTTTGAAATCCATATGCTCCTTTGTAATTCTTCATTTCATGAAGAGTGTGTGCACAGTATCAATAAAGCGAACCACAAAAAGTTACTTCAGTGTGGCAGGGAGGTTTTAGTCACAGTGAAGTCACAAGGAGGGAGTCGGTACGGTTTAAAACTTCAGTCTCGAACAAGGGTGAACGGCCCCCGCTGACTCCGAATGAATTGATAATGATCTCTGTCTTCAATTAGGCACCATCACAGCTTCGTTTTTATTGCTAGTTCATGACAAGTTAAAAACATTACAACGGACACATTCCCACTCGAATGGATACCAGTAAGATGTCGCAACGCTCAGGAAAACTAAATCCTGCTTCCATCTGGTGTGGATCCTTGCCAAGAGATCTGCGGTCAAGAATTTAACACATGCTGATTTTAATAGTGTCCTAGTGTCAACTGGGGAACCCCTTTCTCTCTGTTCTATTTAATTGTACAGCATTAAGATAATTTAGTAATGACATTCATCCACGGCTGAACAACACGTCTTCTGATCATGAGTTAAATGCCTGAGAAAGACATCATTTATTAAAAGGTAAAATCATTACAGTAATTTTACATTGATTAATCACATAATGATTTTTGTCTTGTGATGTAATGACTCATATGAGCAAAAAACAGTTTTGTTCATTGAGTGTAGTGATTACCAGAAGAGCCCCAAGGCAAAAGATAATGCTGAATTGGAATTTCCCACGATAAAGAGGTGTGCTGCAAGTTGCGTGGACTTTTCCTCAGCGAAATGGCATTGTAGATGCTAATAGCTCTTGTCCTTGTCCAAACGGTCCCACCAGGGACATTTGAATTATTTACAGTCTGTTAGGTTTTAGAAGTTCTCCAAGAAAGTCTTCACGGCTGATTCAGTATAGTCTGAGAACACAGAGACATGAAAATGTCACAGAAATTAAGAGAGAGAGAGAAAAAAAGGTATCTTTTTCTCCTGTATGAAAGTGTAGAAAAACTATTCTGAATTTATTCAACTGTGCTCATTTCCCAGTCTTCCTTTAATAAGCATTTCCTCCTTTCACGAGTGGGCAAAAGATGTGACGCTACAGAAGAAACAGAACAGAGGGTAAAAAGATCAACGCCGCAATTACTGGGGCTCCCGCAGGACGTCTCTCTAAAGAAGGTTTTTAAAAGAATTAGAAAGTTCAACCCCCTGCTGTGGAGCAATGACACATCTGTGGAGAAATGAGTTCTTGCAGGGGAAACCTTTCCTTTTTTCAGGGAAGAATAAAGATGAGTACTAAGCCTTGGTTTTTCCCACATGAATATTTGTCTCTTTTCTGTCGTTAAGCCATTAGAGCATGATGGGAAAAGGACTTTTTGATTGGCCTAATGGTGTAGGTTTTGGCTCCTAAGACACAGAAAGTGAGGACGCTCAAAGGATAGATGAAAATAAGCATTGTGCGGTACAGCGCAGCGTGCGCAGCTCCCAAGAACCGTTGCCCTCTGATCTGCTTGTTGATATGTGGAATGGTTGCAATCAATTAAATGTTCATTGTGTTGGAGCAAAACATTTTGGGGGATTAGAGAAGTTTTGTTATTGACTGTCTTAGCAACCCAAACAAAGAGGGTCTTGTGCTGTTTAAGAGATGTCTTAAATTGGCCACAAAAGATCTTTATAGGCCATGGAATGATGCGGTCTGTTTTGATCATAGTCACATCGTTTGTAAAATTGTTCACTGCGGTTGTTTATCATGTATACTAGTTATTGGAATTAATAACATGCATTGAAAACAGCTCAACGGGACGTTTTCTCTTTGATGGACACCTGTAGTTAATTATTCATTTCCACAGCGGAACATGATTCCTTAAAAAATAAACATCTCCATCAGCATTGCAGATGTTGTGTTGATAAATATGTAGATGAAATTGTACACTTGCTGATGGATCGTATATATTTATTTTAATGGGCAAACACTTTTTTTGAATATTTGCATGCTATGTTTAATGACAATGAACTCCATACCACAATGTACAACTGCACTAGCAATTAATGTCTGAACATGTTAAACTGGCTGCTAGGACATGAAATCCGAAGCTCCCCCTACTGGCTATTTTTCTCTTGGAGATACAGGAGATGTTTGGTATCACAAACAATTTCCGATGGTACTGATATTCAGAGAGTCCTGCCGTCAGGTACTTGCCCAGCTGCTGAGTTGGCTAAGCCATGGCTATTGAAAAACAGCAGAGCGTTGCTTGTTTTCTTTACCGCTTGGGTTACTGCTCGCTATCACTAATTGAGCAGAATTACACCCGCTTGCTTGCTTTTCTTGGTACTGTGAAAATGTTTGGGTTACTGCAGCAGATGATATGACTGTAAAGGTATGTGAAGCAGGAGAATTTATTAGAGATAAGAAAGTCACTTGCCGTTTGACAGAAATATCCATTTGATGGCCGTGTGCCACAATTTACTGTAGTATAAAGTACAGAAAATCTACCGTTCTTGGAAGTACAGTAGGTTAAAAAGTTTGAGACCACCAGTTAAAATGCTTCCAGTTTGCACTTTTTTCATTGAATGTGTAGGCAGAACCTGATTTTGCTGAGTTAGGCGTGTCCCTGGGTCAACATCTGTATTGACCCTGGAACAACATTGTGATTAG
>JAUMHR010000056.1:6889037-6905133 GCA_032361145.1 Enteromius fasciolatus
ATCATCTGATCGATGTCTTGAGGTGTGGCAACCGTAGTATAAGCGGAATAATTGACTCCGGACCGTTAAATTATTAGCGTTAAACACTTGTCCGTTGTCTTTCCAATATTTGTGCTTCTAAAAAGCATAGTAAATGTATTAATTTATTAATATACTATTCATATAATACTATTATTAATCATTATATAATGAACTATTAATATAATACTATTATTAATCATTATATAATGCTGAAATACATTAGTTCCAATTACGCCGTATTTCACTAGTAAATTATAAGCATAATATTTTAATGGATATGCACTTTTTGAAACAAGTGAATCCAATGACTTAAAAAACTATTATACGCATGTTTTGATTTTGCCAAGTACTATGTGTCCCTAGGTCAACATATTTTTTCGACCCTGGGACAACATTTTAATGCAAAAATACAATCTTGACCATATCTCTACACCTAAACCTACCCTTACCCATGAGTAATGTCTAAAATCAGAGGAAATGATAGATGAACACTGATTGTAAGCCTAAACTTCACAAAAACTGTAAACTGTTTCTTCAGATCTGACCCAGGGCCATGGTGCAACTATTATACACTGTGAATTAAATAACAGATCCCACATAACCCTGTTGTCCATTACTACAGAGTGTGCATGTGTATGTCAGGAATCACTATATTAAACTTTTAACTTTCCTCATTTTTGATACATGCCAATATTTTTTAAATAATTTAGATTACATAATGCCACAATTGAAGTGTCTACAATAAAGTAAAGATTTTTTAACAGTGACAGTATCAATGACATATGCAGAACCTCTCAAGCTTTTTAGTCCACTTAAACTCTTAGACCCTCTAAGTGCTAAGTTCAAGGCACAGAAAGGTAGTAAGGCCATTTTTTAAAGCTACAAGAATACTTTTTGCATCATGGTATTTTCAAGAAAGCACGTCAAAGAAAGAAGACATAAAGGGAAGAAATTATTCGATAATGAAGTTATTAGTTTTGTTTTCTTTGCACAGAAAAAGTATTCTCATAGCTTCATGGCGTTACGGTTGAACCGCTGATGTCACATGGACTGTTTTAACAACGTACCTTTCTGGACCTTGAACGTGAACGTTACATTGCTGTCTATGCAAGGTCAGAAAGCTCTCAGATTTCACCAAAAATATCTTCATTTGTGTTCGAAGATGAACAAAGGTTTTTGGTGCGGGTTTGGCAAAACAATTAATGACAGAATTTTTGGGTGAACTATGCCTTTAAGACCCCCCAAAGCACAGACTGATGTCATCATGCTGGCTCCTGGGTATGATTTATTCTAAATATTTTAGAACAGAAAATCCAGACTGTTTATAATCATTATTAAAATGACATTATTTTTGCTTAAAAAATGGAAATATAATGTATTAATTTCACGACTTTTCCAGACCTAGAAGGCTAAATAATAATAATAAAATCCTGGTATTTGCAGAGTTTTCAACCTCATGGGAACCCTTCTATTACCTCAACATTTTTGAAAGTCAGACATATCAAGATCAAACTATATTTTGTAAACATTGTAACGTCCAACATTTGAACTACTACAAAAACAAAATTTGCCATCTGGATCCACAATAATTTAATCCAATACATTCATAAGACGGAGGTTTTCATGACAGACAGAGGGTAAAAAGTCTCTTGATTTCACCTCCCTCTCTTATTTTTTCCTCCAAGACACAAATTCCAAACAAATTTTGTGCAGCTGTCTATGCCCAGGCCTGCCTAGAAAAGAGAGAGAGAACTTAATGCCAGAAGGGGCTTCTGTGAGAATTAGCAAATATTTTTTTAATACTCAATCTTTGAGTCAATGAAGCATGGGGCTGCAGGATGAAAAGAGATGAGAAGGCAGGGCCCCTCCAGCGTCTCCACCAGTGCTGACGGGCGGGAATCATTTTGATTGATTTATTTTGCCACCATGTGCTGCCTGCATGCAGCGAGGGTTGAGACAATCTCTAACGCTGCGCAGATCTTGTTGCATACCTGGGATCCACTTTTATCAACTGAAGGCAACCGCAGCAACACACACACTCAAACACATCTTGCTGGATAATATTCTGGAGTAGTTCTCAAGCTATTTGACCTCAATTTCTTGGTCTAAACCAGACTGTCTAATATAGACACAGTAAGTAAATACAGTACCTGAGCCATGAAGCATAACCTATGCCACCTTTCTTAAGGGGGCTTAGAAAATCAGATTCAGAGTTTGAAAATCCGCCTTCACACTAACAAACTGTGAGCTCTGACGTCAAATGGACTGTCTCAACTCTCAAATATGTCCAAAACTCTCTTGTGCACAAGGGATCCATTACGACAGGACTGGCTGTCCCTTTAAATGATAACACATATTCATGCAGTCCTTCATGCTGAGTACACTGGCCTCTGACCTGTTCCAACAGTTCTTGACTGGAAATAGAAACAGAAATAAAACGTTCTTGAACAGGACTGAAGAATGCCATGTGCGTTATGTGCTTTGGTTTGTAGCATGCATTAGGGGTTTGAAATGGGATTATATAGAAAAAAGGAGCATTTATAGTCTTAATGCTTGCAAAAATGGTCTGCCTCCGGGCTTGGAGATGTACTATTGAATTGTTTTCTGATATAAGCTTACTTTTTATCTTTTCTCTTCCTCTCTCTCTCTATCCCCTGCTTTTTTGCCTTTTTTTTTAAATGCACGCAAGCTCAAATGTGTGAGTTCAAATGTGAGTTCACGATCACAACTATCAGAATACTGAAGATACCAAACACATCTGCTGAACAAATGGGCGATACAGTATGTGAAAACGAGCATGTTATTTCTGATAGTAAAATTCAAGACAAACTCTGTGTCCTATTACACAATTACGGGGGGGATCATCAGAATCATGCACCTATAAGGCACTTCTGGCACATTTGGTGCTTTACGCTAGATAAGATTGACATATTATATTTCATATAAGTTTGAGACAAATACATTATAGCCTACTGTTATATACACTCAAAAAAATAAGCAAGTTAGTTAATTTATTTTGGAAGACTTACCAAAAAAATCCATTTAAAAAAAAAAAACAGCTGCTCTCTTGAACTTTCTTTTCATCAGTTTACCACATATTCTAAAAAAAATTCTAAAATATTTCCACAATAATTTTTACGCAGCACAAATGTTTTTAATTCTGATAATGCATTTGTATTAATGTATTAAATGTATTTTAATGTATTAAAATTATATTTGAAGATTCATGTGACACTAAAGACCGGAGTAATAGCTTCTGAAAATTCAGATTTGCCCTCATAGGATGAAATTATGCTTTACAATATTTATAAAATAAACAACTAAAATCTTAAATATTAGTGATATTACTTTTAAATTCATATATTACTGTTTTTACTTCATCATGTGCAGCTTTGGTATACATAAAAGTCTTTCAAATACATTAAAATATCTTCATAACCCAAAAGTTTAGCAAGGTAATTGAATAAATTGAGTGCTAAAAGCTTAATTTATATATATATATATAAATGGAAAAGTAAAAAACAAAACAAAAACACCTGCCTCTCTCAACATTTATGGCATAAAAATCTATAATTTGATAAAATTTCGCTTTTTGTTATTCTGACACCTGAAACCGAGGTAAAACGTCAGCAACTTCTGTGCATCGGACAATGCGCAATACCAAACACATTTATTGACACAGACAGAAACAAGAGGTCTTGACAGCAAAAATAATGAGGCACATTCCTGAGGTGATAGGGCAAATTACGCACACACGGCGTCCTTATCATTTCTTGGGTTTCTAATTGGAACCGCATATTGTCTCTGAGCGATTTTAACGACTTCATTACAACCTCAGAGACAACATGTAAGAGCAGCCGGCAGCATTTCCAGCAAATTCTGGCATTAAGAGGCCGCTCCCTAGGGCCAAGAAAACAAGCTCTGGTTTACATGTTTGAATAGGGGAAGAAAATAGCCCCCAGTTATTTAGCAATGGAAGAAATATGTGAGACACTTTGTACAACCCTATCACTCGGTGCAGGAAGTGAACCTGCCTTAGCAGAGATCTCAGCTCTGACACGTGGTCATTAGAGCCAAGTCTCACGGTAATTGTGGTAAATGCACGAAAACAGAAGAGCACTTAAGCCTCACCTATAGACACAGAGGAATTTATGATTAATTTCCATTTTGCGAGGCAGTCTCCAGTGCTCAGTGCAAGATGGGCTGATGCAGACAGAGGAATCATGTTGCAATCCGTGTGTGAACACGTCCACACTGGAGGCCAAATCGTGAACTCTCAGCTCCAGACCTGGATATGACAAGCCTGCATCTCTCTACATCACTGTGATATGGGCATGTCTAAAGAAAAATCTCATGTGAAATTAGGCAAAAAATTGTTCTGACCATCTTAACCTCGTACCTTGCTGGCTCAGGGCAGACTATGTTCAGCCAAAGTAGCGCCCTCTACTGGTGGCAACCAATTAGACTGTTTACAAACAGAAAAGGTGAGCAACAAGCATCATCAAATTCACTACCAACATATTCTTTAATTATTTGCTCATGTATACTCATCGGAAGCCAAAAAGATAGACTGTTAGGTGAACTTTGTACTGGCAAAGAATGTGGTCTGTCAAAATAAAGCATTGACAAAGTAAACTGTGGCCGAAACTACAAGATGCATTTACACTCTGCTAAGTCATGTCTATTATGTTACAAACCACCTCTTGATCGAAAAAATAAAATAAATAAATAAAGTTTCCAAAATATTAGATAATGACAGACATCTTAGCATCAACACCGCTGTTGTGAGGCAGAATTATTGCCTCAACTGAACAAGGTTAATCCAACGTGAGAAGGGAGGGGTTGAACCCTGTGGATGGCCTAATAATTGTAGAGCTATGTTAGTTTATTACTCTTCAAAGGGCTGAAAAATGTGGTGGATCAATGATTATGCAATTTGGGGATCGTTTTTAGAAAGCAATTTAACACAGAAGAAAGGCACTGAGGTAAACCGGACACAACAGCTGTCCTTGTTCTCTCTTGAACTTGGATCAAACATGTTGAAATGAGGGCACAGGTCTCTGGGTCTCAGGGCCAGAGTTCATGGCCTCAGATAGACGTCGCTGACCCATAATCGAGACAAAGATTGATTAACTCCATTAGGACACATGCTCACCTTGCTGGAGGATTTTGCCAAAGTACTTGTTCTGGCTGGTACAGTTCCAGCGTCGGAAGCGGAACTGGTATTGGCATTCGCGCACACCTAACTTAGCGCCTTTGGCCACTTCATTGACGATCTCTGGCTGGGTCTGGCACAGTTCGGCTTGCTTGCCCGCCAGACGCTTGGTCTTCCTGCAGATGCTGTTCGGGTCCATGACCAAAGGACTCCCCACTGCCCTGAAATGAACAAAGCTTCATCAGATGACTCATTTGAACTACACAAGGTTTCACAAGATAAAGTGCGGTTATCTTCTCAAACCACACGGCACACAAACCACTTTAAATGATGTAGAGCATTATAAATTTAATGTTCTGTTGCTTTACCGCAAGGTTCACTTTAAGGTCTGAGCCGATCCTCATTCGTTTGGTTTTTAGGGGTACTCATTGTTCCTTGCAGATGACAAAGAAAATATACAAAAAAAAAAGACAACTACTAGAGTCAGACACACTATAATGTCAGTGGTAATCGAATTACCCCTTTGAACATAAACAGATAACATTTAAAGCAAAAAAGCTGCATCTTAATTGCTGGGTTTTATCAAAAGTGACGACAGACTTGTGTTTACACTTGAATCAATTGTTTATTTCAACTGCTAATGGGAGAAGAGGCCTCAGGTCCAAAGCGCTGAGCGGGCTGCCAGAGCTTCCCGTGACAGTCGCTATGACGTAATGTCAGAACGACACAATCCTCCGGTTCTTTCTTTTTAATAACTGCCGTATTGCAGTGGAGTTCAGCGGCTGTGATCCGTGCAGCTGAAGTCGGTTTTCATCATTACGTTGCCGTATGGGGGAGCAGAGCTCTGTGCGAATACCTCATTGCTTTTCATTCACCCCTGTCAAGGCTAATCTTTTAGACTAATAACATTCATCTGCCGTGCAAGTTTGTTTTAAAAAGTCAAACCGACACTCTTGCCAGTCGCCTTCCATGGCGGTCTGATAAGAAATATGAGAGGGGAGATAACAGGCTTTACAAGTGATGCATCCCATCTTGATAGACCTAATATTTCATTTACATACGACCATTCAACAGTCTTTGGACACAGAGCAGCATGAGTGTGTTTTGCTGTGATATATGCTTGCATTTACTAAAAGGCACTTCGGATTCATTTCAATACACATGGAAAAATGACATTTTATATAGTACATTTATTTTACTCAATTTTTTATATAATTAATAAAAAAAATTATTAGTGCTGTCTAACGATTAATCACAATTAATCGCATCCAAATTAAAAAATATATATTTATTTGTATATAGAAATAAAAACACATGCATGTATATATTTAAGAGAAATATGTTATGTTTATATATTAAATATATTTATACAGTATATAATATAAAATCTAAGAAAATAACTATATAAATGTAATTGTAAATATTTTCGAGATACTGTGTGTTTTTATATACATAATAAATACATAGTAAACACACATATATTATGTAAACAAAAAAAACCTTTAGTTTGGATGCGATTTATCTTAATAGTTTGACAGCATTTATATATATATATATACAGTATATATTAACTCTTTTTTATTTTCCCTCAATAGCATCACATATCATCCGATATTCCCGGTTTCTCTAATTTCAAACGCTTAGATTTGTTTTAGTGGTCTAATGTGAGGAATATTTCACATATGTCTGACCACATGGAGTACAATAAACCTATAAACATTACATTTTTGATGGTCAGTGTTCCACTGAGGTAAAATAAATACATATTTATTGAGTCTTTCTGTGGAATCACACGTCTATCAAATCAGTGAAGGTCAGACTATTGTTTTTACAGTTTGACTTTAAGCATGTATTATGTTGCAGTTTCTAATAAAATTACGGGCCAATTGGCACATACTCGCCAATGTGTGTTCATTTTGGACCCTGCCTATAGCAAAACAAAACAATTGCAAGAGATATTTTTATTATGCATAACATTACTGTAAAGCTGTATTTATTCATCACATATACCTGGCCATTTATGATTTTGTTAACAAGAACGATATTGTATGTCACCGTATTGTCTCTCTTCAAAGTTTCTGAATCTAAGTTTGATTTCAATTTCATTCTGACAGTCTAGTGCCCCACCAGGAAAAGTCTGTGGCCAATGTCAAGGTTTCCATAGTGCTGAACGGACAGGCATGTAATAAAGCCTCTATTAGTATCTCTCACAGATCTATGACGCACACACCACTGCTTGATAATAACGTGCAGATACAAGGTTCTCCTGCAGCCTCTGATTATCTACAAACCTGTGAGCTTCTCAGCGCCAGGATCACTGCTCAAATAATGGAACCACATTTTACAGCGGGAGGTGTAGACTCGTAAAAGAGCAGACAGTGTTGGAGCGACTCTCACTTTCCAAGTCTTGTTTCACTGTCAAAAGGGGCGAGACGAAGCACTGGCTTTTAAAGGAAAGCTTGAATATCACAAAAGCGGCCCTGGGTTGCATATGTGGTTACATTATTGCTTGGGTGATATAGAGATGAAGATATTCGTCTACGTCTGATGAACCATCCCTTCCCTGGCTCTAATCGAAACCAGCCACGACCAAGACATAACAAAAGACAAAGGAACATGCCTGCAGAAAGAGTCAATCTGGACATGATGATGACTATTCTAAGATCACTTCTGCCATTTCTCATACAGTGATTCACTTTAGGATCGGGGAATAAGAATGGGATCAAACCGACTATTATCATCAGGACTTTATTCAAACTTCTCCTTTATCTGGTGAGACTCCTGGATGTGATAAGCACGAGATGGGGCCTAATCATAACATAGAAAAAGATGTACCCAACTTGTGCAATCAGGAATATCCAAAAACAGCCACATCATGATATATGAGAGAGATAATGCAGAGGGGGAAACGGAGGGGGGAACTGTGATTAAGAGAAGTTATCCAAATAATCAGTGCGAACATACACATGCACATTTATCTTTTCGTAGACTTGTCGTCCTCTGCGCCTGCTGAGACCTCAGGTTACATTATGAATTGCATGGTTACAGATAAGTCTCTTCTTTTTTCACTTTGTGAAAGAGCGAAATTCATCCCTACTTAATCCCCCAAGTATGCTGGATATGAAGTCAGTCACGACAGGGCTGGAACTGCACAGAGTGGCTTGGGTTCACTTCTGTGGCGCGTGGCGCAGAGCCATGGCACAATCTCTTCTTGGAGCACGCCACTAAATTATGCGAGTGGAACCACGGCGCAGCACAGCTCCATCACTACGACGCTGTCTGTCCCACGCAGATGGGACAGACCCAAAGTACGAGAGAACAGCAGGCGCATGCTCAAGGTGAAACACTGTACGTGTGCCAAACGGGCCAAGCAGCTGTCATCTAATCGTTATCTGATCCATCTCTCAAGGCCGCTTGATTGGCTATCTCTCCCTTTTCCAAATGAGATTCGCTTCTCCCAGATTGAACATCGGAGAGGAGACTGTGCAGTGTGGGACGCACTAATATACATGGGTTGGGTCCAATAGGAGACCTGTGAGTGGATAAACAATTACGAGTCTGTATTCAAAACATGTATGACTTTGTTGTTGTTGTTTTTTTGGACCCCATTGACTTTCACGGTATGGAAAAAAAACCTGTTAGTCTTTATTGTTTCTGCAAATCAAATACATACTTAGTTTGTAGTTTTAAGCATGTATTTCCTCTGCAGAAACAATAAAGGCGAACTGTTCTTTTTCCAACAAAAGGCAATGGGGTCCAAAAAAAAAAAAACGGCAAATGCATAGAGTAAGGGTGAATTATGAACTGTCCATTTTAACAACACAGTGATCCTCAAAATTAATTTTTGTTGCTAAATTAATTGTTATAGCAACCTATTGTTTTATTAAAGAAGATGGTTCTTTTAAAATTCTGGAACAAATATTATTATGGATAATCTTTTTGTAAACAGTTGACTTTATAATCAATCAAATCATTGAATTATGTATCTTAAAAATTGGTTCTTCATTTGGAAAAAGCAAATCATGCTCACAAACTTCCAAAATGCTGCTTATTGTTAATACACCTGTTAAAAAAATCTGTTAATACAAAGCTTGTAAATAAGTAGCTTTGCCATTACTACAGCAGAACATTCCAAAGAAACTATTATATGAGGGGCTTTTGAATATTAAATTGGATAATGGAAGCCTTCAAGTCAAAAAGGTTGAGAACCAATGATTTAATGGAATAAGAGAGTGTGTATTCACACATACACACACACACACACACACACACACACAGACATAAAAGCGAGAGGGTATGGCGTGTGCACAGGCACACCTGTCCGACAGACTCCTGGCGAGCCGCCAGCACATGACCCCAAAGACTCCAGAAGAGGTGAGGCTTCCCATCGCTTCCTCAAGCACTCAGCTCTCAGCCCAGCAAATCAGAGCACAATCAGAGTCCTGAGAGCCAGTTTATCTGCCTCCGTTTCATCTCCTCTCAGCATGTGAATGGCACGCTGTCTGTCAGAGACCCTTGGCACAGCCCAGTCCCAGACGAGAGGTTTGTGATGGCATGCGTCGTGCCCCAAAGAAAGCATCATTGTCTCTTCAAACTTTTTTAGACCTCCAGGTGTATGAGAGAGACAGTGTGTGCGTAAAAAGTGTGAACGAAGCTTTAGTTGCAGCTGACCTTTTATAATGTGAAAATCTAATTAGCTAAACAACACCCTTGCTAAAGATAATGCGTCACTTTAGATTGTCTCTGTTTAGCAAACAATCTCCCTGTTGTCAAACTCGTGCATTTCAGAGTGTTAAGGGAAGGAGTAGTTTATGATGACACCCACAGCCCGGAGGTCCACCTAAAATTCCAACTCTGACCCCCAATGTGTCTACCTCTAAAACTGAATACAGCTTAACCCTTAGTAAACCCATGATAATGGAAGCTCTGATCAACATCTTTTATGGAAACTATGGACAGATTTCAAATGTATTAAGTTTTCTAGAACTGCTGATTCATCTGTATTTATTTTAGAAACCTTTTAAAGTTTAACTAAACACGTTTTCCTAAACAAAGACAAAACAAAACAAAAGAAATATGTCTTTCAAATATATTATATAATCTATTCAGCTATTTACTGTGACTGATGATATTTATGATTCATTCTAATTCTTAATTTTTTTGTGAGAAGCGTTCAATGTAACGTGAACATTAAAAATTAAGAGTTTTATAGAGTGAGCAGTAAATAAAGAATATTTAAGATATATAGGCCTAATATTGAAATTCATTTTACGCCTGTAATTCCATTACTGCATCATATGCACTCTAAACAATAAATGTGAAACAGAAACGAAATGCTTTACAGCCAGATGACGCAAAAAGAACTCTTCCACAATAAGTTCCACAAACAGATTTTCATTCTAGTTCTTTATTTAACAATCTGTAGACTATTATGCTGCTTTAACACTTCAGCAACCAACATACCGATCTGAAGAAACTATATGTAATAAGAACTTTTAGAACCTCTAGAGAACCGTGGTTATGGTCTGAAATACTGTAAGACGTTTCATTATAAGAAGAGGGGGTTTTGCCGAACCTGAGAACTATTTATTGTTAAGAGGTTGTTTCTTCAGTGAATGATTATGTGATAACCCGGAACGATCATCTCTGAACGATCACGCTTAAGTTCCTCACTAATCTCACTGATCGTGCTTTAAATATGGAGCTTGCAGGAATTTCTAAAGGCGACTGAGCGCGCGCCTGAGATATTACTTACCACCAGAGCCCGATAATGTTGACTGGACAAAGCAGGATAAAGAAGAGGGCAAGTTGCGTTCTGGAAAGTGGAATCGTCATTGTCAGATGCCTTTCGAATGACAAAATTATGAGGTCTGAAGGGTCTGAAGAACTAGTCCAGAGATGAAAAAGGCTTGTCCTTGGAGAAAGTTTGATAATTTCTGAGGAGATTCAGCACCCCTAAATAGTACACTTCCAAGAAGCACATCATCTGGTGAGGACGATCGCAAAATCCGCTTGGAAAGTGGTCAGCATCTTCATTCTTATTTCTTGGAGATCTTCATCCATCAAAATCAGATAAAACGAGGGGGAAAAATCCAGGCAGAAGCGCACTTAGATCTTGATGGAATGCAGTCTAACCTCCTGAACTACTAAAATGCCAGCACTTTTTAAAAGAGTTTCCGTTTGGAATGCAAAATATTTAGTTGTTCTTTTCAAGCGCAAAACTGTAGATCTGAGTGCCATGTGCTGAACCTGTGCGCGCGCGCCCTTCTGTGAGTGCTTCAGAGCTCATCCTGATCCAAACAGGTAGACGTCTAGAAGGCATTTCGCGCTCCTCTCGTGCACGCTTTTTTCCTGCCTTCAGCTGGGGACCTTTTTCTCGTGGTGTTAGAAACCTAGAGCTCATCACCCACTCAGTGACGTCGCCCGGGGCTTGAGTCAGGAACTTTGTCATACAGGAAAAACGGTTCTGATCAACAGTTTCAGGAGGATCAGGTAGTACACGACACATTATGAATGTCCAGCGCTGTTTAGCGGTAAACTAGGTAAATAGATATATACTGTAGATAGATTTTCATTCACGTAGCCTATATAGACAATGTAGCACGAAGACGTGATGTGATATATATAATATACATATTACATACGTAATAACACAGTATAACCATTTCTGAGAAGTCTACAAACATTTTTCATTCAGTTCTACAATCAAGTCAGGTTGAGCAATGGTGGCACACTTTATTCCAGTATTAGGTTACTCGTGCTCAGGTATCTAGTATCTTTCCCAGCTTACTCCAAGTGGCTTAGTCTTGCTCTCTTGCTCCTTCAGAATCGTTATCAAATATTTTAGGATTTATTTAGTTGTATAAAGACAATCCAACAAATCTTAAATTCCATTCAGCTTGTGCTTTTGCATTCCAGCCCCCCATTGTTTAAATAATGATTTATGAGCATATCAAATCATAAAAACACAGTCGTATTTAGCCTGTAGTGCATTTAAAACAAAGCCATGAATCTTACACATTTGGCCTGTAATAGCTGTCTTCTCATCTATCATCTGCAAAGATCTGCATTATCACCCTCATTAACTGTCCTCCCAATGTAATTTGTGGCTCTCAAGACAGTTCTTCATTGTGGTGTTGTCTTCATTTCGCCGTACGCGCTCTACCTCATCTATCCGATGGCCAGGGGGTCCCGAATTGAAATCCAAGACCTCCCTGCTCTTTTGAAGTCTCACTTTGCTATTGGATTCAGATATACTGATGTACTGCATCGCATACAGGTACAATCAAAGATGGAAGCTCTGGATCTGTTTTCATATCTCGTTAGAGATAGCCGAGAGCAGAAAGGGGATGTGATAGGCTGTTTATCTGTTATCTCAGGGTCAGGTCTTTTTGATTTTCACTCTTTGTTTTCCCTCCAGCTTCAAAGCTGCAAATATGGAACAGTTTTGTCTGAGCTGCAGGTGTGTTGCAGTTCAATTTATCATTACATAAAAGAAGGAAAATAACCTGCCTGTCTTGTGAGATAGTTTAATTGCACGCAAACGGCAATCAATTCTGAACTGAAGGCAAATAAATTGATGTGCATGTGGTATTTTGTACAAAGCTGATCAATCTAGCAAAGATGATCCAATTAAAAAAAAATCAAATCAGTTTAATAAATAGCATCTAATTGCACTAAGACATGTTCTTGTTATTCCTGTAGTTATATGAGATGAAGAGCCTTCTTTGTATTAAAGAAAGTTATGAAAAGTACTTTATCATTTCCCATCTATATATATCTGCTGCATAATTGGAAACATGGCTTTGACAAAACAGACTGTGTGCTCTTTCTCCCTTTCTCTCTTCATACATACGTGTGTGTGTGTGTGTTTTGTTTGGGAGGAGCGATTCTTCATACTTGGCTTAAACTTTATGGACAATAAAGATCCCATTTCAAAGTACAGCAGGGTGTTGAGCCTGGGGTCTTGGCTGAGCGTTCCTGGGAACAGCCCTCTGAAGACCAGGAGAATATCTTCAGCTGACACACGGCGTGGAAAAATCCCCATGCAGAAGTTGTCCACCATACAGACCGTGTGGTCAAACCATTTCTCATGGGCTAATTTATATCCAATCAGGTAAAACCAAACCTACAGTTTTGCTACAATCACAGAGATCCATTATTCCGAAAAAAAAAACCAACAAAAAAAAACCTGTTAATTATGATCTCCCCTCCTCTTTTTTCCTATTGTTTAACATTCTGATGTCAAACAGGGAGTGAGACAACTCCCTGTTACGTTAGCATCCAATGCGATTAGAAATCCCATTGCACACAATATTTTTTAAGCATAGTTAAAAATTACGTCCAAATCAAAACCACATGACGCTTATGTGCCATAACCTTTATAAACAAGCCACAGTCATTTCTGGAATCCCCATGAGAAGTCAAGTTCATGAAATTCCTTCACCACTGGCAGTAGAGTTTGTGTTATAAAACGTCAATATTGCCACACGCTTCTGTGCGTCTGTGAACAGGCTGCTCGGTATGGAGAAAGGACAGTGTCAAGTCATGCGATGACCTAAACAACAGAAGATGGGAGGGGATTCGGCAGACATGCTGTTTCCTGGAACTCGCATCAGATGAGTAAGACTTTGTCTCTTCAGAACATGAGGGCAGAGTAAAACGTATAATCACAGCGCACCGTATAATAATCTGTTTTGTGCATTATAATTTATTCCAATAAAAAAAGCTGTTGCTCACCACAAGATTTGAGCCATCGTTGAATCAGTGCTTGCTCTGTAAGACTTTTTGCAGACTCAGTTCCTGCATAAAAGTTTTCCCGTTTTACAGATCATGAGCTCACCCTATCAGCAGCGAGAGTTTTCACTTGGAGCACAGTAATTAATTCCAGAAGAAGAAGTTGCATCCTCCAAATGGGTCACTTTTAATAATCTGTAATAGCACCACTTGTGAACTTTGGCCCAACGGAGGGTGTTCGTTTTAGGGAAGATGGCTTCAACTCTACTGGGTACCATAAAGCATATGAGTACAGCGTGGACGCTCGTATCGTCCAGGTTCGTTTAACACTATCTTGTGGAATTTCTCAAGTACGTTGATGATTCATTTAATACGCTTCACCACGCAAATGTGCTGAGATCGAACATTTCTGATTTTTGTGCAATTTTCTAAGAAGGGCTGAGAATTTAAATTGGAGTAGAAATACAGACTCTAAAACATAATTTGCTATTTTTTTTTATATTTATGCATTTATATATATTGTATATTTATGTATATTTAAAAGATTCTTGTTTGATTTCAGTTTTAGATAGATAGAATACCATAAAGTAATGCAACATGGAAAAGATGTAGTCTTTCCACAGTCAAAAAGCCACATTTTCTGGAGAGATGCACATTTGCAAGGAGATGAGCCAAAGGAGATAATGGGCCACACACTGATTGCTGGTGTGATAAACGCTCTGCAAATTAGAATCAGCACCTTTTTTGTCACGCTGCATAAGTAGCTTTTCAACCAGTTCTCTTTCTGTTTACTCAGCTTATAAACGGGAAAAGGAAAATCAGCAATGTTTAAAAAAAGGGAAACTATTTGAAAACTATTTTAACAATTTTGAACTTCTCACTAGTGATAGATAGTATGATGATGAAACAGATGTTTCCCTGAAACATCCCATTTATTTTATAGGCACATGGTTTTATGAAGCACAAATCGTACAGCTGGATATGATTTTCATTAAGCCTTGAATTTTAGGGGGGGTTGAACTCTAGATGTGTGAGCATATAGCGCCACCATGTGTCACCAAGATTTCGTTGCTTTAGGACGATTTTGTAGCGGTACGCTTGACTGTGCTGAAAAATGTGAATTGTGTTAATTTAGTATAGTTCAGTTCAAGATGATTTCGACATGACACCATCAATAAGAATGGATTTGTTTTAATCACAGCCATTCACATGCCAGCTGCTAAATACTTCCAGGAGTAATAACAATCAAATATAGCCAAGGAACACCTGTTGAAAGAAAACGTCAACTCACATACACATGCCTTTATCCTAGCAGCTTGACATGAATATGTCTGATGACAGATCATGACTGTCAGATGGCTTCTGCAACAAAATCATTCACCTCTTCTGTCTGCAGTACAAAATCCAAAGCAGAAATTAAAGTCTCCGTAATGATAAAATCTCTCCTTCTGTAGAAAATGACAAATACAATACTTATATCAAGCAAGCGCAGTTTAACATGCCCTGTCACAGTTCCACAGAAAACCAAAGTGTAGAAAAGCCAACATGTCCTGACAGAGACTCGATAGGTTTAATCTGGGACTAGGCTGATCATGTTTCCCACTCAGATTAGCAGAACTAGGTGAAGTGCTGTGATTTCCAAAGCAAAGGGCTTCCACTGTGATGTGTCGTCCTTAGGTAAACATGCAAATATGCTTGATAACATCTAACACACCCTTGATCTGTTTAGAACAAAGAGCTCAGTGAGGGAAACGTTCCCTCTGGGGTTTTCGTGGCCCGTAAAGAAATTGTTTCCACTCAGTGTGTTTGTGTCTGATGTGTCAGAGAGATTTGGGTGGGTCTTGTACAATTTTGCTCATGTTAAGTTATTGTTGAGTTTAAGCATTAAAAAATGAATGTTTTAAAAATAATCATTATTTATTAGAATGACATAGAATCTGTCTATCTCTGTCTGTCTGATGTACAGAGTGTGTGGTCTTTACAGTGATAATTTAACAATTAGTAACTAATTTTCAAATATTAAATAAACAAACAAAAACCGACTAACTCATTTACAATATTGCTTTGTGTATTTTTCCTCTTCAAGCCAAAGGTACAGTATGTCAGAATTTTTCCTGTGGATGATGACTCAGAAAGGTTCAGTCATAAGTTCAGTCTTAAAAGTTCCCTCTCACTTGACCTGCT